>VXBL01009548.1:747909-809142 GCA_013400195.1 Aramus guarauna
TTTTTTTTTTTTCTGTCTAAGGAGTTTTAATGGGTAGCTCTCACGTTCAGCTGTGCCAAGCCTGATTCAGGATGCTCCCCTCTACCAAAAAATAGGAAACGGTTGCAGAGACTCAGAGAAAAGCACCAAAAAATGAGCAGAAACCTAGAAAACATGGAAAGACTGAAGGAAATGAGGTTGTTTAGTCTAGGGACGAGAGGGCTGAGAGGAGAAATAACAGTCCTTGAGTATGTCAAAGGTAGCTGCGAAGGGGAAGGGAGTAAGCTGTTCTCCATGGCCGGTGGTGGGAGGCCAAGAAGTGCTGAGCTCAAACTGCAGCAAGGGAAATAAGTGTTAGGAAAAACTTCCTAACCTCTGATGGCCAGAGGAGTGGAGCAGTGGAACAGATGGTTTGGGATGGGCTTGGAGTCTCCGTCGGTGGAAGTTTCGATGGGCAGGTTGGCCAAACAGCAAGCGCTTCAGGACAGCTGATCTCGTTCTGAGGCAGTGGAATAAATTTGACAAATTCTCCAGAAGTCCCTTCCAGCGCTGGTTTAGGTGAATTTATGGATTTTGAACCTGAACTCAGGGAGGGGCAGCAAAGAAGCTTTACGGCACAAATTGTGTCACCTGGATCTGCTGATGGGGCTCTGACCCAGTGCAGACAAGTTCTTTGTAGAGAGTTTTGACAGCGCTGAACACCATGACTTTGCATCTTATTCCAGCTGTCAAGCTGCCTTGCTGCACCCTGCTCCTCCCATGTAATCTCCAGGCTTGATTTAAAAAGTCCATCAGACGTTTTAGCTGTTGTCATTTGCACCGTGATTCAGAGGAGGGGTGAACATTTGCTCCACCAGAGAAGGTTTTGCAGGTCAGGGGGTGCATTTCACTTGCAAGGGCAGTGCCCGCCAGCGCTCCTGCAGCACCACCTCTCTTGTGCAATGCTGCACAAAGGTCGGGCTCCGTAACTCGTTTCTCTGCTGCATCATTGCTGATGAGTCAAAACACACAGCCTCTTCCCCGCAACCTTCTCTGGAAGTCATTCTGTCTGGGTGTGGAGCTGAGTTCCTTTGCCCACTGTGACATTTTCTGGGGGCGATCAGGTGGTATATTGTCATTGCGATAGTCTTGATGTAATAACTTGGAACTACTTGAAGGATGGTTATGGGGATGATGGAGTCAAACTCCTCTCAGTTATGGGAGGTGACAAAATAAGGGGCAACAACCACAGCCTAGCTTTGGAGGTTCAGGTTGGGTGTTGGGAAAGCTTCTCCACTAGGAAGGTTGTGGTACAGAGCAACAGGTTCCCACGGAGGCTGCAGGGTCTCTCTCTTGGGACGTTTTCAAGACTTGGCTGGAGAAAAGCCCAGCTGACCTGATCTAGTCACACCTCAAATATAAGGCTGGACTGGAGACCTCCCTTCAACCCAACATTTCCAATACCTCTGTGGCAGAGTGCAACGCAGAGCCACCAATCTAGGGAGCAACACAGCTGCTTTAGCCCAGCTCCCCGTGCACGTGGATAGTCCCCATTTTGTTTTCTGCCAATGTGAGCAACCTGGAGGAAGAGCTGTGCTAGGGCAGGTCTTCAGCTGCTGAAACTCAAACTGGTTTGGTGAGGGCTAACGTGCATGTCTTCTGAAGGCACTGCGTTGGCCAAGGTGGACGTGCCTGCAGAGGTAAGGAGCCCGCGTGTTGTGTGGGGAGTGAAACCGGTACATCTTCCTGGGGCTTTGGCTTTGCTGAGACAGCTCGAGTGAATCTTCAGCTGTCTGTCATGACTTCAGACCTGGCTGGTGGTCCTGGCAAAGTCCACGGTAGATGTAAAAGATTGATGGTGGCAAAGCACAGGTTGAACTTAAGAAAGACAAACAATACTTAAGGAAAGTGTAACAGGAAGCTGGCTTCATTTCTCTTTGGCTCTTTGGAAGACAGCAGAAGTGATACTGAAACCCTTTTTTTTTTTTTTTTCTCTCTTTTGGTGAGTGTTAGAATCAAGAGGTGATGTAATAGTGTTTACCAGACCAAAGCACATAATTTATAGTAATGACTCAAAGGCAGAGCAAATACTATTTATTTGAATTACAGTAGCAGATGAGGCAAATGGGATTGGGGCTCGATGCGCTGAGTGTTTGGTGAGACCACACCTGCCCTGAAGGGTCTGGTCGCATGGGGAAACTGAGGCACGGAGCAAGTCAGTGGTTTGGCTGCATTTGTGTTCGGAGTCATTCCCACAGCCGGGAACTCAACTTGGCTTTATTGCTTCTACCTGAGCCAGGGGTTTCCAAGCTGTTCGCAGGCTGCTGGGGAACTGTGAAGCTACGGAAAGGGATTGCAACTGGTCCACAGGAGTACATAGTGCTTCCAGCGGGGATTTAGACTGTGGAAGTGCCAAGGTCATCTTGGGGCTCTCCGAGATGAGTTGATCCAAAAGATTTGGAAATTACTGCTTTTAATATAAACTGCTCTTCCTTTCAGTACTCCTTTCAAGTTTTTAAAGTCTCACTTCCCTATTGTAACGCTTAAGTGGATCTTACAGCATCTAATAGTGCTGACGAAGCGTATTTATCCCTATCTTGGGAGATGGGAGAAATGAGGAAAAGAGACTTTGATTTACTCCAGGGCGTGCGGAGAGCAGCAATAGAGCTAAAAGAGGTTTCTGAACTGCTGTTGCTGCCATTCTGCGTGGCCTCTCCTTCACTTCTCAGCCCTTCTCCATGGGATGGTCCTATCCTGCCAAGGATTCGGGGAAAAAGAAAGGTTAAACCCAGGATCAACAATATGCAAATGTTTATTATCCCACACCGTTCCTTTGGCTGGGTAATTTTATGGAATTTTAATTGCGGCACACCTAGGCATATCGTTTGGCCAACAGACATCGTGTAAACACAGGCTGTTGTGATTTCCTCATCCGGAGCTGCAAGCGGGAAGCCTGGCCCTGCTACTGGGGCTGTTGGGAGCCTGGCCCATGCCACCAGCTGGGGCACCTGGCTCCGGAGATGTTCCCAAAGCTGCTGAGAAATGCATGAAATGCATTGAAAGCATGCGGAGAGTCTCTGGGAGCATCTTGGACCTCTGCTATGGGTCACCGAGCAGCATCTACAGCAGCGCTCCTCATGCGGGTGAATAAGCTAGGAGCAGACCTGCCCTCCAAAGTTTCATTTGGTGTCTCCGCAGTCTAGCAATGGCTCCTGTAATTCTGTTCAAATAATAAAAATAGCTTGAGAAAGAAAAATCCCTATTTGTATTTGCACATCAGATGATCTCTGATCCTTGCCACGCAGCGCTGCGGGCTCACGAGGAGCGGAGCAGGGAAGGGCTGGGTTGGGTTTTTGTTTACCTTTCCCAGTGTCTCATCCCAGCTGAGAAGTCATCGGTGCTAGAAATGATTTGTTTACACTCTTGCACACCACTGTGTTAACTTCCCACCATGGTTGGATGCTTTTAGCAAAAGCTTTTAGAGTTGCTGGCCTGGAAACGCTGGTGCACAGTGGTCCAGGTCTCTCTCGCTGAGGAATGGGTGGGTTTGCTTTTCCTTAGGCTTTTTCAGTCTAAATCTGGAGAAATTGGATCAGCATCTGAACACTTTGCTGCCAAGTGAAACCAGCTTTGTGGTTATCACAGGTTAAACCAGCAGCAAATTGGCAGTGAACACAGGAGGCTCCGCAGATGCGGTCAGCGTAGAGCATCCCTTTTCTTTCTTATTTGTGACTGGCAACAGAAAAGGCAAATATTCAGCACGTGAAATCACAGAAAACAGACCTGAGACCTCCAGAAGTGATCCAGACCTCGTGCACGCCTCCAGACAAACGTGCTTGCACCTAAGATACGCCTGCACAGACCTGGTTTGAAAATGTAGCGAGAGGAATTCCTCCAGGTCAGCACGCAAACCTGCACAGTGCAGTCACACCTATGTCGTCAATCATATCCAGCCATACGGCAATTTAAATACGTGCCGTGTTTTTTAATTTTTAATTTATTTTTTTTTAAATAAAATAATAAATAAATAAAAATAATCTTCAGTCCAAAAAAAGCTCATAGTCGTCTTTAGCTTGCAAGCTGTGCCTTTAAAGAATGGGAGGAAAATGTGAATGCTGGAAGCATATGTTTCTTCCTGAGTAAGACAGCCAGCGGTGCCTGTTTCTCCAATGAATCTGGAATAATTTGATGCCAGCAACCTGGGGGGGCAATTTCAGCTCTGGATTTGTCTTTTCGTATTTGGTTCCTTTTTTTTTTTTTTTTTTTTCTGAGCTCTTGCGCAGTTTTCCTGGAGAAGGTTAGGATCTGGGAAATCTTGCATCAGTCTGGTTGTCTGCATTACACTAATACCTAGAAATTAAATTCTCCATCCAAATGTAAATATTCTCACCCCAAAATGATGCCTGTTCAGACCAGGAGAGGTTCACTCTTGGGCCAGAAATGGGACATTTTTATTTATAGTTTAAATCTGGCTTTGAGACAGGACCAGTTGAGAACAGCTCTTAGACATTTCTGTATTAAGTGTTCTGATTGCTTCTTCCTTTCCGTTGCTTGGAAAGCTTTTCCATCTCTGCCTACTCTGGACTCTTCTTCACAGGGCCTCTGAATTTTTAAATCCTGTGTGTTCGGACTCTCTTTTTCCTGGAATCTGTTGACAGAAATATCTTCTGGTTGGGTTTTTTATTATTATTAATTATTTCTTTTGCTTCCCAATACCTTTTGGACACATCCAAAATATTTCCATGGTGTCTCCTGTCCTAATAGCATCTTAGTACTTGTTATGCATCTTATTACATTTAAACCTGGTATTTTCCAAAGACATTTGCTTTGGAAGGCATTTAGACATCTCTTTGGTGGAGTTCCAGCTCCCGCATCCATATGGTAAGATGGAAATAACATTTTGAGTCAAAGATTTGTGGTCTTTTGAATGTTGTAGATTTTTAGCGATGAAGTTTTGCTGATGATCGGAGCTGCTGCCTCGCCCGTTCAGGTTCCTCGCTGACCTTCTGAACATCCCTGTGGACTTTCGTGTGGCTGCCAAAGGATGCAAGTTGACTTGCTAAACAAACTCCTTGGCCACATAACGTAATACCCAAACCGTGATTATGTCTCATTTCCAAAATTGATTAGTAAACTTTCCTTTCCCTTTTCTGGGGACTTTGAGGCGTTTTCTAAATTTTCGGCTCCAAAGAGCTGTGTCACGCGTATATTGTAGGTCTGGCAGTATGAACTGCTGTTGAACTGGGCAATACTTATGTTTGTCTGCATTTTTTTTATCTCATAGCAATGTCAGTAATCATGTTAGATGGGGTTATTAGTCATTGCTACCGATCTGTTCTGCAGATCTTCATCCACATACTTATTTAAGCATCTTTTGGAGTTTTTGTGTTTTATTTCTAGGGGGGATATATGGGTTTTGACTGCTGCCTGGATGCTCTTGTCTTGAAACCGTGCCCCATGGAAAAGGGAAGATTAAAGCTGTAATTCAGGGTTTTGGTACCTTAGTTGCCTCTCCCTCACAAAGTCCTGCTCACCACCCCTATAGAGACCCCTTCGGCACCTCCAGATCTCCTTCCTTCTCACGCTGCTTCCACGCAGGTGATGTGCTTGAGAGCCATCCAGCACAGGAAGGGGCAAACACAATAAATGCCCCTTCTGGCTTCTTGACAGCAGAAAACAGCCGCTCTACTTCCATGCCATCCACACCGCACGCAGCTCCTTTGATTCCGGGTCTCTGTGTTGTTCCTAAGTAACTCCCTCCAGATAGGAAGCTCCCAGAAAAACCTCATTTGCTTTCACCCAAGAAGAATCGCTGACTTGAAGCCTTGTGTTCTACCTCCCTCTCGCCTTCCCTGCCTCCCTCGCCCACTGTCCACCGCACATAACGTCAGAGCGGAGTTTCCAGCGGGGCGATGGGGAATAGAAGGGCTCATTGTTTCGGGGGTCAGGGCGCAGGGACGGGGTGGCAGGAGAGAGGGGAGCGGAGCTGGCGGCTGAGCCCCACTCTTACCTCCAGCCTGGCTTTCTACTGTCCACAGTGGCAGTTGTACAGACAACGGGCGGTCCATGATTGCGGTGGGCTCGAAGCATTTGAGGGAGGGAAATAAATAAAATAAATGAAAGGAAAAAAAAAAAAGAAGCAAGACAGAAGAGATGGGATGCCCGGAATGACAGGGAGTGTGTGGGGTCCTTCTGGCTGTGCAGAGCGGGAGATGCTGAGAAATGATGCAGGTTGGTCGCTGCAGAAGGCTAGAAATTGGGGATTGAGGTTTGAACTTAGCCCAGACCATATGGATCCCTCTCTGAGCCCTCTGCGTGCACGGAGTGAGGCAGGACAGGGAGCAGGGAGTTTTCCTGCCAGCGATCAGGACTTTATCCTGCAGCAATGTGTGTGTGGGTGGACCCCTGACACCAGAGTCTTTGGAAAAGGGTGACGAGAGTGATTAGGAGCCTGGGAAAGCTTTACACAACAGGCCTCCGAAACAGCGAGGGACGGCCACCTTCCAAAGAAAGTGAATGAGAAAGTGCCCTGATAAAAGCCCGCAGCGCTGCCATCTGTGCAGAGGAGGGCCAGCATTTTAGCTTGGCTTGTGGGACTTCTCCTGGGAGCACCCCAGGGTCCTTCTCCCAGGAGGTGGCCCAAAGTGTTTGGCACATCACCAAAGAGAGGGGTGTCCCGCTTGAACCCACTCTTGGAGAGGTGAGATTTGCACTCAGGAGAGACGATCAAACGTTTCTGATCTCTGAGCATCAAACGTAGAAGGGGAGCCAGTCACAGATGTTAAAGCTTGTAAGATCATTTTGTTTCTGCATCCTTCAGCAAGTTCTGCCTCCGCTATAGATGTGCGACGGGGGAGAAACATGCCTCCTCCTACCGCGCCTGAATTTGCACCTTTTGAAGGAGATGAGGCATGAGTAATGTGAATATCTGCAACATTCAGAAGAAAACACTTGAAAGGAACAAAACTGGTGTTTTGAGTTTTAAACCAGTCAAACAGTTTAGGTCAGGTCTTTCCTTACTGGTATGGCTCCCTCCACCTCCCTTTTTGGAGAGTTTCCACCTGCAATGGGGTCTGCTTTGGTCTGAGACTAGCTAGATCCAGCACCATACCCATGGAGTTGCTTCCAGAGCTGCCTTTGGAGCTCCTGCCTTGCACTGCCTTCAAAGTCAACCCAAGAGAGGGCTTGAAAGGATCAGGCTATTGTCTCAAACACTTGCAAAACCTGTTGGCTGAGGCTTCGACTGGGAATCAGTCAATACGCTCTTTTTTAGCATCAAATCAGTATAGCCAGCTGGCATGCAGACAGGCTGATGTGTCATGTGCAGTCACAGAGAGGTGTACCAAGGAGCAAGGTTTGAAGATGGAGTTATGCGTAAAGAAGGGTGTCTGCAGGGTTTTTTTAATACTGAAGGTGCTTCACGTGCAGCAGAAGGCAAGACATCTTACAAGACGGTGTCGTGGACGGTGCTTCACAAAATATGCTCAGCAGTGTGTGTTAGATGTTCACAGTGGGACTAAAAATGAGTATTTGTCTTGGGGCAGATGGAAACTGGACCTCATGCATTGGTCTGGGTTGGAACTGAGAAAGGGACGTAAAGCAAATTCTGTCCTGTGCCGCGGGTAGGATGTGCATGAGGCTTTTTGTATGAGTTTTTAGTTAACTAGGGGTTTTGATGGAAATACTCTTTTTGTGATGTTTCTCTGTCCATCCTGCTTCTTGCAAGAGTCTGCCATGACCCACTCAGTGCTGTAAAATGTTGTCACTAAGGCCTGGTGGGGTAAAACGTGGACCTGCTGCTCTGATGCGCTCGTCATTTCAGAGAGGATCGAGTTGTTGAGTACCACTTGGGGATGAGAAGCTTCAAGATTTGCATTTGTAATTAAGAAGAAGAGCTTTTTAAAGCCTATTCTTTGCATTTCTTTGTACCTGAAGCCTCCCACTATCCAACCGTAGCTCTGGTTGTGGAGGAAGGTGAGAAGCCAGAATGACGTGTTTGGGGTTTACATGCTCCCCTCTGCTGCATGCATTACTGCTGAATCAGCTGTAATTTAGGCAAGGTTTAACCTTCTTTTTTTCAGTGTGGAGGGGCCTGATCAAAACCTTGGATTTGTTTCCTTCAGAGCATGGGATAGTTTCGATTAATTGTGTATATTTTCAAAAATTATAAAATATTGATTTGATAGAAAACAAACACTAAAGCATGATCAGAAACGCAGCTGCAGTGCTCTTCAAATCGTACCACAGACCTCCATTCCTGGTCCGTGTATATTCCTAGATATTATCATATCTGCTTCTCCCATTTTCCCACCTTTGTCCTTTTGTACCCAAAGCCCAGTGTTGTGGGCTGGGCTTGGGGTCATTTTCTTTCCCCCAAGCTTTGGTCTTTGCACTTTCGACTCTCTCGCTGATATTTATCCACCTACCCTGAATATCACAGGGTCTTGGCATTACAGCACCAAGCAGGGTTGCAAACACAAGTTATTTTAGCCTTGCACATCCCAGTAGAGGAAAGAGTTGGTGCAAGGGGTTGGACACTTGATGGGTTTCCAACTTTTCCCCCATTGTGCTGCCAGGTTACTTGCTGGACTCTTGAGTCTTCGTTGTCCCTCCTTTATAAATAGGAAATTAAAGTGTACAGGGATTCAGTGAATCTTTCGGGGTCGGCAACAAGTCACAGAGCTAGGGAACCAGACACCAACATCCTTCGGTCTCATCTTCATCTTACCCATTTCTAAGCTGCATCCCGGCACGCTCTGTCCCTGCAGTCTTGTGTCGAGAAAGTCCCTTTTCTGAGCCAAGTTCACCTCGCGTGTGCCTTGCCTTGAAGTCCATCGGATGAGGTCAGGAGTGAATTCAGCCTGTTTAAAAACTCAGTCCAGCTGCCAGACAGGAAAATCTGATGATCAGAAAGTCAATCAGACGTGGGAAAGGAGGGGGAAAAGGCAAGCGGTTGTTGCCGACGCTGTGTTCCTTGTGGGCTTGGCGGTGGGTTTGTGCAACATCGCAAAAATCAGTGGATTTACTCCATTTTGGGAGTAAACACGTGGCGGTGCACACGTGTGTGCTGGTAGGTGAACTCAGATGGGTAATGAGTAAATCTTGCTCTGCTTTTGAGAGGCTGGGACTAAAACATGGTATCATAGCGATGCGTATAATTTTGTACGGTGAGCTGGTAATTTGCTGTGCTGTTTTGGCCATCAGTGCAACAGCTAGTGGCTGTTAAGATAATTTAGTGGAGGTTTGTGGTTATAAATACATTTCCATCATGACTAAGGATTCTAATAGATATTAAATTCAGCCAAGGGGTTTTCAGTATTTTATTTTTTTTTACTGCATACTCCCCAGTGTTTATGTTTTGACTTATTAATCTTAAGGAATAAGTTGAGGGATGGCTGTTAAATGTTTTTTAACATATAAAATAGGAGTTGTAAAAGAAATAAACCAACACTGGATGATGGAATTAATTTAGTGTAATCCACTTGTTCAGCAGTGGGGCTCAGGGGTGTCCTACTCTTGGCTGCTGCTGTTACGGGTGTGTCGGGTGATGTGCAAAGCTACTGTAATGCAATTCTTTGTCGTATACGTGTTTTTCACTTGGAATAGTTTGGGTAAAGGGGAAAATAGTCTTCTCTATCCATCTTTGCCTCATGCAAGATAAATTGTGCAGAATTAAGAACTAATTTTTGCCATTTAAACACAACTGCGTCCAGCTGTCAAGGTGCCCACCTATCAGCTCGGGACCTCAGAAACCCACAGGACCTTAGCCGTGGATTTCTAGCCATCTCCTGCATCCATACAAAGACCTCCCTTCCGCCACTGAGAAGCAGGCAGTGTGAGAAGCGATGTGATCTGCTGTGGGAATGCCTTGTCTCTCCTACTCTGCCGTCTTAATCCGAATAATAGCAACAAAAAGTTTGCAGGCTTAGTTTGGAATTGGATAGGTCTCCAAAAATAGGCTCTCCCTGGAGATAACTCCTACTTCCTGCTGGGCTGGAAAAGCTGTGCTGACAGCCTGTGCGCTTGGATATTTAGGCATCTCCTGGAACCTAGAGCATGAAGGAATGCAAAATAATAGAGGAAATCAGTTGAACTTGTTAAATTTCAGAAGAGCATTTGGTTTGAGCTTCGGAAAGTGTTCCCCCGCGCACTGCTCTTGCATAGAAAGGCACCTGAGCCAAACCCCAATATTTACAAATATTTTTGAGATCTTCCAGGTTTAGGAGCTAAAAAAGTTTTTGAGATCTTCCAGGCTAGGCCCTCATTCTCTAAATAATAGATTCGGCTTGAATGCCTGTGAGCTCCTGGAAAGTGTGGACCCCAAACAGGGCTCCTTGCAACCAGAGCTCTGTTGGCTCCAGCTCTGTCCTCATGTGTTCAGAAGTGGGGGAAGGCATTGCATTAAAAAAAAAAAAAAAAAAAGAAGAGAAAAAACACAACAAACATGTTATTTTGTTGTGTTGGAAGGCCTCTGTCAGTCTCAAGGAATAGCTGATACCATCTGGTGTATCTTAGGAGTTTGTCATCGCAAGCTTTATCTCCACTCGCCTTCAGGACGATGGGCTGAGCCTGAAGGCGTCGGGCTCAGAGATTTCCTCTCCACAGCTCTCTGCGGACTGCATGTTTCGGTACCCTCATCTTTCCATTTTAATTTAGACTTCCTTTCTCCTTTTCCTCTAATTCCTAACATTTAGGGGGTTGTCAGGAACCCACTTTTCCCAGCATGTGACTTGTATTTTTCTCACCGAGAACTTGGTTTTATGGCACTGAGTAGAGCCACCTCTGCAAGTCCATCTTAAGATGAGTAGCAATGAGCACAGAAAGGCTGACGTGGCCATCCCCATGCTACCGACCATCCCAGAAACCCACCCTGAACCCCTACCTCAACAAACAGCCATGCTGCGAGAAGCAACCCCCCCGTTCCAAGCAGGACTCCACAAAACCAAGAACAAGATACAAAAAAGCAGTATTATTAACCTGACTCAACATGTGGTGAGCCTGGGCTTGGGAAGCTGGAAAAAAATCTACATTTCCAACGTGGTTGATTAGGGATTTTAGTGTGAAACTCTTTCCTCCATCCTCTGGCTTTAAGGTTTCCACAGGGATTACTGGGACGATGCGGGCGGCTGGTATTTCACCTCGCTGTCTCCCCAGCCACACCAGCACCAGCTCTAAAACCCGTGTCGGGAACAGAAGTTCAGAAACACAGTCTCAACCTTTCCCGGCTTGTTTTTCCCATCTGTTTTTAACAGCGTGTTCTTGCCACTTGGACCTTTCTGGGCTCGATCTTGTGATCCCTGATGTAGTATGACATTTCCAGTTTATTAGGAATGCTTTTGTTTATTTGCTGGGTGGGTTTTTTTCTTTTTTTTTTTTTTTTTTTTTTTTTTTTTTTTTTTTTTTTTTCCCTTTTCCCTAGGTTGTGTGGAGGCTTTCTGCCTCGGCTGCCAATACAAACGTCCCCTCCGTGCCGGGAGGTGCCACCCACACCCGTCCTCTCTGAAATCAGGACAGTAATCTCAGCACTTGCAAGTCATTTGAGTGGTTTGGGGGCTCTTATGAAATAAAAAAGAAGGCTGATTATTTTTTCCTGTCCTTTTCTACTGTTTTGTAAGAAAAAGTCATATCCTAGAGTGCTGAAGCAAGTGAAGTTTTAAAAATCAGTTGTCTTTTTTTGGCTTGCTTAAGGAAAACCAGGAGGAAGGGACTCAGGGCTTGAGTTTGCTGGTGGCATTTTCAGTTTACCCAGCCTGTCTCTGCTTCTCTTAGCAGATTGAGTTTATTGCCTGTTCCATGCAAGTGTGAGTTTGCTTCTCAGCTGAAGGTGGCTGGACCAGCCTTCGCATTGCTCCGTCTTTCCATTTTGCATAGAAATCACCGCGCTTCCCTCCAGTGCTGGACAAATATCATCAACTGACGAGTATCAATGCCAGAGCAATACTCGAGACTGTGGTTCAGCTCTGCCCATAGTGTGCTGCTCTCCATAATCTACGTGTCCTTCTCTAAAAGCTCCTTTGTTCTCCTTGAAATAAATCAAACTATACCTTTTTGGAGACCTGTATTCAGTTCCTGGCTGACATAAATCCCACTGTAAGACTTCAAAGACGCTTAGTTGCTTTTTTTAAAATTCTTTCAGCTGTACCGTACCAGCCCACAAAGCGTGCAGTGGTGTGAGAAACTGCACTCTGAGTCCACAGCGCTGATGTTTTATGGTGGTTTGCATCCAAAAAGCATTTTTTATATTGACAGGAGAGTTCTGTGATCATCCAGCTGTGGGAGGACGGGGCTTGCAGTGACCTCACTGGAGCCACCAGCCCTTGCACCACGAGGAGCAGGTGCTCCAAGTCATCTTCTTGGCCTGGGGGTGAGGAAGACGCAGGGGGCAGGCTGTGCATCTCTGTCAGGCTTATATTTATTAAACTGAACCAAATTTCAACTGCATTCCTAAGCTGGGAGGGTAAATCCAGCAACAAGCTGGGAGTAGAGATGAGGCTGATTCGTTCTGGGTCTATTCACTCTGCTCTTCAGTGAAGTTTCAGCACAAAATCTTCAGTTGCTATGACCTGTGAAGGATCCTTTGATCAAGTGAAGGTTCTTCTGAAGCCCTCTCCTACACCTGTGGTCCTGTACAAATGCAACCCATAGTTGTGGTCATTTGCTCAACATCTATGAAATCTTTGTTCTTTGCTACTAGGATCAGAATTTGGGTCTGTAACTGAAAGGGACTGCAACAAAAAATCATTTACGTAGCCAAAACTACCCAAAAATCTCAGAAAGTCCCCAGGAGCTCAGAACTGCTGTGTCTGCTTTTTGATTCTTTAAATGTTGGCCTTCCCAGGAAAGCAGAGATCCCTTCAGAGACCCTGTGACTCTGATTGCTTCCAGCCAAGCAGCAGGGGCATGTTTCTGTCCGGTGAATCTGGTTTCTGCATCAGCTTTCCCAGAGACCAGCCTTCATGTCGCTCCGTCTTTCCATTTTGCATAGAAATCACCGCGCTTCCCTCCAGCGCTGGAGGAATATCATCAACAGATGAGTATTGATGCCAGAGTAATACTTGCTCTAAGGCAAAATGAGCTTTTTAATATCCTCCCCCAAATGAACTGGAGTTCGTGCCTGCTCCCGGGGATTGCTTAGGACATGCTTGGGGCAGCATCTGCCCAAGGATGCTCCCAAAGATCTCTCCTCCTCCCATGCAGATTAAGATTTGCTGGTACCCAGCATTAAACATCGAGGTGACCCTCATCTTCCTGTTGCATTAATTAGTCTTGTTTAATGGCAGAGGCCATAAAAATAAAAGGAACCAGCTGTAAGAAGGACTGATTGCAAGCGCAGATACTTTGGAGCAGGGTCAGGGAGACAAACTGCATGTGGCAGCCAGTCTTTAACTGCGTGCCCTGTCCGAATTCACGACCGAGAAATGTAGAGAATAAAACACCGGGCAGCACCAGACCGCTTGGATGGATTCATCCGACTTGTTGCGATACGCTGAATTAGCCTTTGTGGGTTTATTTTTAACATCGGGGAAGGCCTTGTCTGCTGGAAATAAAATTGATCGATATGTGCTCGGGGTCCTCGTCTGGCTTGAAATGGCTCCGTGATTGATATGCGTTGCAGAGCCCTTGACCGTCGCCCTCTGCGGGCGCTCGGGGAGGGAGCGGGGGGATGAGGATGGGGCGGATGCTGCTGAGCCTGGGTGGAATTTGGCCTTTGGGGGCTTTTGCCCCAGGGATGCCAGGGTTTCATGCCCGCTCGGGGCTGGCTTTCATCCTGCAGCAGGATATTGAAAATAATAGGATTTTTCTCATCCTCATGGCTGTTTTATGAGCCAGCCTCTAACAGTGTCCCTGTTTCCCCAGGGGAAGCAGCTGCTAATTTTTTTCTTCACTTGTTAGACTTGCCATGGGTCTCCCTGCTGGAGGATTTCTGAACAAGGTTTTCAATATTCATAGACTTAACTACATCGTGAAAAAGGAGCCGTTAGTTCCTCCAGTTTGATCTCAGATCATTAACTCCGTGCTACTGCTTTCCTTCACCATCTTTTATTCTCCTTGTCCTTCCTAAGTGCTGTTTGTTTTTTATCGCTCTGTGTATCCTTTCAGCAATAGTGCTAGCATATTTATTAGTATTAATTGGCATATGTGCAACAAATGTCATGCAAGGATCACAGAAGCCGTTGCCTTGGAGAAATCAGTGTATTTATCTCACATGGGGAATCAGAGGCATCAAAGAAACCAGATGGGCATCAGCTGCAGGCATGCCCCGACAACGCTGACCGTGATTTCTTCCTAAAAGGCAGTTTGGACCTTGCAATCGTTGGCACACGCTTGCTTTGAACTACTTCAGCTGTGCCCTGGAAACCAGGTGCTACCCCGGTCTTTATTCCAGCAAACCTGCCAGCTTTCAAGGCACCTTCAATCCTGCAACATGCGTTGTTCCCTCCCCATTGTGCCCCCCGAAACCTCCCCAGCCTGCGGTGGGCTGGAGCGGTGCTGCAAGGCAAAGAAAGGGAATAATAATAATAGGAGAGACCTGTTCTGGAGATGATAATGATAATAATTTTCTTGAGGCATCATTTCAGAGCTACTTATCTAGGTTTAAAAGCAATGCAGGCAGAAGGACCCAAGCTGGGGCTTTATGCAGAGTTAGAAGGTAAAATTAAAGCCAAGAGGGCAAAAAGAAAGGCTGAAGTCCCATCTTATTATATTTTTACCCCATTGAGACACTCAGTCTTGGCAGGGGACAATAGGCACTTGTTCCCAGTACACATCCCCCAGCCAACAGCCTGTGCTGGGGAGGGGACTGGGAAGGGGCTCCCCGGGATTCGACCGCAGCCGTGAGCCCCCAGGGCTCGGCTCAGCCCGGCCGCCCGCCCGCGTCCCGCTGCGCCAGGGGAGTTTATTTTTCCAGCGCTCCTACTCAGAAACATTTGGCTGAAGGAAAAATTGTGGAGGAGGTTTAGCTCAAGTGAGCACAAAAACATGTGTCCTTGTAGTATATTGCTTGCTGAGTGGTGGTTTGGGGTTTTTTTCTTTTTTTTCTTCTCTTTTTTTTTTTTTTTAAAAGCGTATCTGAGAGCTTGGGAATCATGTGAGGAGGGTGAGGGTGATGCCTTTCAGATGGACACAGGGCTGTGTAAATACAAGGAAGGGAAATCTTTTCTGCCTGATGCAAGTTCTCCTAGACTGTTTTTTCTCTTTTTCATACTACTTCTTTGGATGAATGAGGATGAGGATGACAGAGTCTAAGGAAGCCTTTAAAAGCTTCATCTAAACCCCCTACCTTAAGCTACCGTTGTCCCCAGGGTGACCACCCATCCTCTTCCCATGACCCCCAGAAGTTCCTGCATGAGGAGATGGGCTGCAGTGTCACACCGAGTCTTCTTTTCTTGCCCCATGACCTGGTCACTGTGAGGAAGAACAGGACAAGAGGCAAGAGAAGTTGGCTTACGGACTTTAAAAGTAGGGAGCAAAGAGCCGCCCCCCCCTCCCTCTATCCCCAATTTATTCTTGCACACAAGCTGTTCCTCCCAATCTCCTCTCTCTCCTGCCCTCCACAAGTGAAACATTGCTTCATCCAGAGATGAGATGCTGAGCAAACAAATCTCCCACTCCTTCCCCCACCACATTCCCATCCGCACATTTTTGTGCACCATCCCTGCTGCCTTTTCCCATGCCCTTTGGGGGGAGCAGGGTTGGTACGCCGGCTGTCAGCACAGGGAACGCGGCCCCGCAGATGTGAGCTGCCTTTGGCAGGCGAAAGGGGGTTGTTTGGGGAATGGTTGGGAAGTCTGGGCAGATGGGTTCCACCCTTTGCTGCGGGCTGGGGTCAGCAGCGTTTTTCTCGAAAGGAAAACGCTGGTGCAGCACCATTCGGCGAAGCTGTTTGCAGGTGCTGAAGTGTGAATCAAATCCGTGCTAATCTCTTTCTTGGGTTTGTGCAGGGGTAGCGGGGTGAGAAATAAATCCCCTCTAACCCCACGGAGACGTGGATGAGGAGCGATGTGCGTGGATTTATCTACCCTGTGATGGTGCATCCCAAGGAAGAGCTGCGAAGCTTGGCTGGTAGCAAGATGTGGATGTGAAAATATATTAGATGAAAACCCTGAGCATGCTGAGACAGAGCTGCTAGGAAGGAGGAGTGTTAGGAAAATAGGGAAACACAGGATTTTAGCAATTTTGGAGTGAAAAATGGAATATTATGGGTGCATCTGGCATGGGGCAGAGGGTTAACAGAGTTGCCTTTTGGCTTTATCCTTTTCCTTATAACATGAAGACTGTTTGCTGATCAGACCACCTTGTGAAGTTAAATTCACACAACCCAGGAGTCTGGAGGGCTCCAGCTTACATCTCCAGCCAGTGCAGTGAACCTGGGTGAAGTAATCCTGAGGGTATTGCTCTGGAAGGCGGAGAGGTAGTGATGCAGAACCACTGCTGCATCTGCTAGTCCTTGACATCTGTGCTGCCTTGGCCAAAAAAGCCATGACCCAGATAAAGACAGAGACGGGGGTTTGCAAGCTGGCTTATTCCACTGAGTTTCAAGCACCTGCTGTAGCCAGCTGAATTCTCCTTGGGCTCTTTCTCCAGACAGTTATTTTGTTTTCTGGCCTGGAGCTGATACAAGGACACTAAATGAGGATTTAATAGTGAACTGGCTCATCTTGACTTCATCATGCTACAGGCATACGCATCAAATCACCGTCGGAGCAGCTCTCTACATGAGACTGCTGTGATGCCCACTCATAGGTGAGGAG
This sequence comes from Aramus guarauna, assembly GCA_013400195.1. NCBI lineage: Eukaryota > Metazoa > Chordata > Aves > Gruiformes > Aramidae > Aramus > Aramus guarauna. The sequence goes on from VXBL01009548.1 coordinate 764,619, forward strand.
AGCTGTGGCCTTTTACGTGCATGAGCCATGCCTGGGATGGGACATCCCATGAGCTGGTTTCTAGCTACTCTGGTTGGTTGTCCTGAAGACTTTGCAGTTTCTCTTGTGTCTACTGTAGGATTGACCTAAGGCCACTGGGTTACCCTGGTGTAAAAGATAACAGTCCCATGTGAATCCATGGTCCACAGGAATTCAGGCACTGGAGAGAGGACCAGCCTACCAAACCCATCTCATTCTCATTTGGGTTGGTGAGCTGTGGTTTTGTCCATTAGGGAATAATTTTGCTTCAGCGTGTGCTTCTCCTATGTGAGTTCTGCAGAATGGGAGAGGATGCCTAAAGGACATAACATCTTTAATCCCAAACTCCACTGGATCCTGAACACAGTTACGATACTCCATAAAACCGTACAGGATCAACATGTGAAAGGACCCAGCTGGGTGCCCTGACCTTCTTGTGATAGACTCTGCACCCATGTAAAGTGCTAATGTGGTCCCTGCAATGAGGAATTTCCAATTTATCCCCTCCAGATGGTAGACCTCTGCCCTGATCTGCTGAGCTCAGGGATACATGGGCAAGGGTGCCAAGTCTTTTGAAAACTAATTATTTGGTTTTGTAGTGTGATTTTCTTTTTGTTTTCATCCTCTCACACACTTTTGAAGGTGCTGAGATGTACCATCTCTGAAGGTGCTTCTCAAAAAGTGTCATTAGATGTCTGACTTTGTCCTTAGGATTTTTTGTTTTGTTTGTTTAAGTGGTTTTGGGGGAACTCCATCTGCTAGAGTACAAAGCTGATCTGGGGCAAAAGGGACCAACTTGGACATTAGCATGAAGATCTAGCAGGACATGGTTCAGTCCAATCTCAGTGTCTGCAAAATGTCATCTTGGAGTATAATGGGTTTAGACTGGCTTTTCAAATGGATCTCTAAAGATGGGTGAAAAATCCAGCAGAAGATGGGCATCCAACTCCCTTACACTCATTATGCAGGAACAAGAGTTTATCTCTGGCAGCTCCCTGCTGATGAAGCCCTTATCAACTGCTCATCCCTCAGCTCAGCCTCACCTCCTGCCCCATGCCTCCAGAGACTGCACATTCCAGAGAACTGCTGGGTGAAACGGGGGATTTCCTCTCTTACAAAGCCTGGAAGTTAGGCATGTTTTATGTCAAGTGCTAATGGTGTAAAACCTTGAGCAGAGCTGTCAACGTGAGCCGCTGGACTATCTCAGCAGAGGAGAAAGGGACTTTCACTTCTCGTATCTCTACCTTGCCACTTCTGCAGTTTTTCTGCATGGCTCAGTCAAACCAGTCCTTTCTCCAAGAGCTCACACAGTGGAAATCTGACGATTCGGCTTCTTCCTCCAGCTTTCGTTGCTTCATCGGGTCTGAAGTGTTGACTCATCAGTCTTTCTTCATGTGGTTCCCTGGAAATAGCTTCCCTCGGGCAGACGGCATGAGGACCGGGCAGCCTCATCAGCACGACTTCTCTTTGAGAAGATGCCATAGCAGCTTGTCCCACCAGAGTGATTCTGATCTCTAAAAGGCTTTTAAATTTTCCCAAAAGCATTTAGAGGAAAATCTTTTCCAGAGGTGTTTTTACCTAAAGGAGGAAGCTCTTGTGAGTGGCCTGAAGATACAGCTGACAGCCTTGTGTACTGCGTGTCATCTGGATCTCTAAAGTGTTTTGAAATTCTGGACAAAAGGTCACTCATCCTGAAACGTCCTTCCTTCCTCCCGTTGGACACGGTGCCAGCAGAAACCCTGACACTGTACACAAGTTCGTGCACTACCTCTTGTCATATTATCAAAACCTTTCCAACTTAGACTTCTCTTGCCTTTTAGGGTTTCTCTTTTTGAGCAAACCCAAGAGTTTCCTGCAAGACCGCAGGGTGGTTGTCTAGAGGAGCAGGGAGCAGTGATTGCTGCCGACGTTAGTCTTTGGGATGACCCCACAGCCCATCACTTGCAGCTTTCCCAGCACTCCAACCCCTCTCTGAACGTTTCCACGGCTCCCCGTGTGCCAGCTAGCATCACTGTCTAAGAATGAGAAGTAATTTAGTTCCTAAGCAACCTCTCGCCTGGCCTCTTGCTAAAGAGTGACTTAGCATTTTCCGAAGGAAAAAAGAGACTGTGGATAGCAATGTGTCGAGGCAGGTTCTTCTAACGTGCTTAACCCTCCAGATGCCAGTTTAATGAGCATCCACCAAGCGTCAGCTAGCTGGGTTGCTGCCAACAGGGTCGAGGTGCCAAGTTCAGTTCATCTGGGGGGGCTCAAATAAAGATTAAAATCTGTAGCTGTTAGGAGTGTTTCTGAGATCGCGAGGACTGGGTTTTGCCTTTTTTCTTCTCGCTACTTTCATTTTCCCCCTGACCTTAGGACATGTTGCTGTCTTCTGTCAGTTTATTTCATCTTCCCTCCTACCCCTTCAAAAAACCCAGGAGAGTCAACAAATGTCATTTTATAGGGTGTTATTCTGTGGTGACTATTGGGTTTATTTCAAATCCATCAATGCCTAGCCTGAAAAAGGAATTAGCAGGTCACATCCCTGTCGTAACCATCTCTGTCTATCTGAGATATATTCCTACCACCTCCATTAGAGCTGTACCTCAATAAATCAAGATCTTTACTGTGTTTATCCTTTTCACATCCCCGTAAGGCAAAGCTTCAGGTGAATCATGATTTTCCCAGGTTATTATTATGGAGAAGCATGAGCTACAGCATCAGGCTGAAATTGTACCTTCAGGGTACCCGGCTTTCACACGGGACATGCTGACTCCTGACCTGCTGTTTTCATTCGGCTCCTCCTCCATCAATGGTCTCAACTCCTCTGTTGAGCTGGGAGGTTGCAGGATGGGAGGGTGTTGACTTTTGAGACATGACCATAGGGAAAGGACAAGAAGCTTGGAAGGGAGATGTAGGAAATGACATGGTGGAGATCATCTGCTGGACCCCCAAATCAGTGAGGATTGAAGAGACCTCTGACAATCACCTAGTTCAACCACCTTTCCTAAAGCAGGGTCACCAAGTACAGATTGCTTAGGATTTCGAATATCTCCAGGAGTGGAGACTCCACAACCTCTTTGGGCAGCCTGTGCCAGTGTCTGGCCACCGTCACAGTTAAAAAAAAAAATGTTTATTCTTATGTTTAAATGGAATTTCCTGTATTTTTAATTTGTGTCCATTGCCTCTTATCCTCTCATTGGGCACCACCGAGCAGAATCTGGCTTGATTTTCTTTAATTCCCCCCTATCAGGTATTTACGCCCACAGATAAGATCCCGCTGAGCCTTCTTGTCTCCAGGCTGAATGGTCCCAGCTGTCTCAGCCTCTCCTTACGTCAGATGCTCCAGTCCCTTACTCATCTTTGTGGCCCTTTGCTGGTCTCACTCCAGTATGTCCATGTCTCTGTCATACTGGGCAACCCAGTCCTGGACCCAGCGCCTGGAAGTGTCCCATCGGGGCTGAGCAGAAGGGAAGGATCTCCTCTCTCAACCTGCTGCCAATGCTCAGCCTAACACAGCCCAGGAGTCTGGTGACTTTCTTTGCTGTGAGAACACGTTACTGGCTCAGGGTCAACTTGTTCTCCCCCAGGATCCCTCAGTCTGGTGGGTAAAGCTGCTTTCCAGCCAGTCAAGCCCCAACGAGACCCACCTCACTGTCTAGTTACCCAGCCTATACTTCTCCAGTTTGTCTATGAGGACCTTATGAGAGATATTTTGAAAGAAAGCATTACTGACATCCTGATAAGAAGCACCCACTGCTCTCACCAAGCATTTCATCTCTCCATAGAGGGCTATCAGCTTGGTCAAGGGTGATTTAGGGGTCTTATTGCAGAGGCGAGTGGGGTCAGAGGGGGTTGCAGAAGGTTGAGGTGACATGGGGATAGCTGCAAAAGATATGTCAGTTTTATTGGAGCATTTCAGCCAAGATATTCATGCTGTAGTAAGACCTATCGGCAGGACAGGCACAGGGCTTCTTTGTGGAGCTCAGCAGCACAAAGGGGTTTACCATTCAGGATTTTCCTCCATGGCTGCCCCTATAATGGGTGTGCTGAGGCCAGGACGTATCTCCTGGTCCTCTCACATCCCCATCTATGCCAGGAAAACAGGTGCCCTCTCTCCATGCTGCTGTATGTGAAGCCACATCTTCCCTCTGTCCTCCATGCAATACAACATGCAATTCAGTTGATATGGAGTGAGGAGCAATTTATCTTCTTTTTCTTTATTTTCCCCTCCTTGCATTGCTTTTGCAGAGCTAAGAGAAACAGAAATAAGAGCTTGGTACACTCGTGAAGCCAACGGCCAAGAAGGGCTTTGCCTGAGGAGCCGTTCCGCCGAGTAAAGTAATGCTTTCTAACCCTGCTGATGGAAGCCAAAGCAGACACAAACGTGTCCTTACATTAAGCAAGAGCCTCACCAGCTCTCCAGGGTCGGGTTGAAGCCGGGAAGAGCTGATGGCAGATGTGAGAGTAGGACCCAGGCATGAGCTAATGGTTGCTGATGACCCCCTTTGCTGCAGCAAGTTGTCTAGATACACTAGGAAAGAAACACTATTAATTTTATTCCCCTTTATTTAAAAAAAAAAATAAAACAGCCTGGCAAAGAGTCATCATGCAAGGAATGGGCAGGCACACTGCCTCGTTTGTTGGAATGGCCGACAGATTAAATTAAGGTTTAAAAAAAATAAATTAGAGAGGGAGAGAGAGAACAAGCGTTTTCTATGGGCAGAGTTCATTCGCAAGTCACTCATTTCTCTTGCTCTTCAGGGAGTGATATGAGACAATTAGCTAATTGGTTTGGGGAGGTGACCTGTCAGTGACTCAAGGAGGAAATGTCTCCTGTGCAGTTTGACATAAAGAATATATTTTCAGCCCGTTGTGACAGCTGCAAGCACCCCCCATTAAAATCAAGCATGTAATGGCTGTAATAACGGCAAGCTTGGAATCCATCACAGCAAGGGAAAAGCAATGAAAAACCTGATAACGTGCACTAAATTGCAGCCGGAGCTAGTACGTTATGTTGTCAGGTTTGAAATATTTCTGAATTATCTTATCATTAGTAGTGCCTAAGCATCAGAAGCCTTTCTGAGGTTGAAATCTGTCCCCAATTACCTTTTCAAGCCCGCTGGTTCGGCAGCTCATCTGTTTTCAGAGGCAGGTACCTGGGCATCTTTGTGATGGAGCCAATGGTTGTGTGTGTGAAGCTGGGAGGACTTGAAATCCAGGATTTTAGCCCAAGCTTTGGAAAGAGGACCCAGTTGCTCAATATGCTAAGAGGATGTGAATTTTCCACATTTTTCTGTAAGTTCTCAGAACCTGAGAGTTAACGAGGTGGCTTCCTGCATTGGGTGGCATTTGGGGTAGGACCTGGGCTGAGTTCTTTAAAATGTCCCCATCAACTTGCCCCCTTAATTTTGTGCTTTTTGGCAAAAGCAGTAGGCTGGAGAGGAAGCAATGAGAAGGGAAAAGTTTAGCCAAGAAGGCAACATTGTCCTCATGCCCTCAGTCCCGTGCCTGCTCACCCCCTCGACTGCTGATCCCACCAACACAGCAAAAACCAAAATACCGAACCAAGTGTGTTGCAGAGAGACAGCAGTCATGAGATAATTAGACAAAGAAAAGCAGGAAGTCTCCTTCAAACTAGTGATGTAATTTTCCATAAACAGAACTTCATTCACGTGAATGTGTCCCAAAAAAAAAGGAAGAAATGCAAGTTGAGCAACTACAGCTTATAGCTACCAACGGTTAGGTCCCAAACTGGTGCTAGGAGGTTCCTGGTTTTCCTTATGGAGGTGGTTGGTCCTTTCTGAATATCAGGTCCATGAAAATTATTATAGGGTTTTGAAAATTCTGGTTGGCAAAACAAGTCTCCATCCCTTCCCACAGCCTCACCATTCACTTGTATTTCTGTGTGCCATGCTCCATCTTCACATGGGACTGGCACACTATTCATGCGGGAGGAATGGGTTTGCTGATGTTTGGTGGGTCTGAGACAACGATGAGGGCATGCGAGGATCAGCCCTGAGGATGGGTGCAGCAGAAATTGGAGATACAGTTAATAATCACATCGTGTCTTGGAGGCTTCTGGCCACCTGGCCAGAACAAAGACATCCTCAAGGAAACTGCCCTCTGCAAATCCCTATGGAAAATACACTTGCTGGGTCTCCTGCAATGATGAGCAGAGCTTGTTGGGAGATCCAGGAGCACTGGGTCAGTCCAACACCTGCTTGGGTTGATGCAAACGGTGTTTATGTGATAAATTAGGAAAGGCAATGTTTTTCATCTTGGTGGTGTGTCTGTGTCGGTGTCAGACGGTTTCACTGCGGCGCAAACAGGAGACGGCTGCTATTTTAATCACTGCTACACAAGAGTTTCTCGTAAAGGTCGTAAAATTAAAATAAACCTCGACAGACTGACCCATCATTAGTGGTAAAACCAGCTATGCACCACTACAGCCATGTCCCACAGTAGGGTAACAGGACGTTGGAATGATTTACTAAAAAAAAAAAGGAAAAAGAAGAGACGTTTTCCAAACCCATTTGTTTTTATTTGTGTTGCAGAAAATCTCTAAAATATCTAGTTTACTTCCTGTTTCCTGAAGTATCGAAACTTGTTGAAGTGTATGGACAGCTCGTGTTTCGTCATCCTACCCCTCTGACTCCCTGGTTTTCTTCCCTAAAGATTACGAGCCAAAAAGAGCGGCAGAGCTGCACCGTGCTGGATCTCACAGGGGCTGGATTCATGTTGAGAGGGAAATAGGGGAAAATAAAATAAGTACAAACACATAGAGCAATTAAAAGGTGGGGTTTTTTTCAACATCCAAAAGAGCTTATTGCTCAGCCACCACTTCATCACTTCATGCAGTGTTGGAGGCTGTGATTTGATGACCAAAAAGGATGAAGCTCTGATTCATCTAGTGACCTCATGCAACATTTGGGGTTGAAGTTTCCAAATCCCTAAACTGCAGCCACATGGGAAAAACTCCTTCTTGAGCACTGAATTTCTTTGGGGTTTATTTTATCTATTCCAAATATTGTACTCCAGAGTGCTCCAGTAAATCTTCAGTGTGTTGTACAAGAAGAGGAATCAAAGCGCTTGTCAAAGAGCTCTTGAAACTTCTTTGTGCAGCTGAGGGAAGTTTCCGGCTGCTAAAAGGGCTGATTTTCTTAAAAGTTTTGTCTGCAAACCTTGAAGTCAGGTACCTTGCCCAGAGCCTAGAAGAGAGGCTTGTCTTGAACCCTAGGGAGCTGCACATCAAGACTTACCCTTTAAAATAGATGAAGGGCTGAGACCTCAATTGTTTTAACAGACTGAGGTGGGAATTTTTTGATAAATCTTTTTTTGGAGTCAGAAAAAATCCACTTTAAAAAAATACATATGTTTTACAAGAAAGCTTTGCTTTCCTGTAGTCAGGAGGGAAATTCAGTGGAAAGGGTGAATAAAAACTTCTTCCTGGCCAGTCCTGGACACCATCTCCCTGGATTCAGCATGTCCCAGGTGTGGAGATTTCCCCATAGGTATCTCCCCTGACTTTTTCAATCACTGTGGCCAGTAGAGGACCTTCTGCCTAATTTTGGCAAGGATAGGATGGGGTTTTTTTATGTTTGTCTCCGGCTCTTTTCCTGGGGATGGCTCTAGCCTGCTCTGAGGGCACTAACAAACATTGATTCAGGCTGTTTGCTGGGAGATATTTGCTGAAATCGCCACAGAGGTACAGCCGCGTCGGGAGGTTTCTATACATACCTCGCTCTGGGCTCAGTGCAAACATCCTGCCGGGAAGAGGAAACATTTCCTCTGCCCCAGGATAACCTGCCTTCCTATAGAAAGAGAATTGATGTTTCCGGATGGAGCATATGGACGTGGAAGAGGAGCCCACGTGTGCTCTGGCTGTGCCCTGAGGGGCCGGCTCCACTGTTGGCCAAAGTCAACGGGATGGCTTTGCGTGTTGAGTGGCATTTGGGGTAGGACATGCATGAAGATGCTTCTTGGGGATGTTCTCCAGGTGCTTGCAGGAGATCAAGGCATTGGATTCCTCCCATGCAGCAGCTGTGAATGCAACAGATGTCCATGCTGACATGCAGGGAGAGGAGCTGGAGGTAGAGTGAAAGCTGCTGACTGTCAAGCCCTAAAAAAAACCCCCAAAAAATAAGGAAAAAGGGAAGAGAGAAGCGAAGCAGAGAGGAAGCCTCCAGGAAACAAGGTGTTTTTTTGGTTGTTTTGTACTCTTTCTTTTTTTTTTTTTTTAATGTCCAAGAAAAGATTTCCTGCTGCATGAAAGGGACAACAGAGGAGGGAAGCTCTTCCTAAAAATAACTGAGAGCTGCCTGGCCTCACTAGACAGCTCCTCCATGGGGACGCTCAGGTTTGACAGGGGATGGATCAGCCAGCTCCCGAGGGCATGTCAGTGCAACCCTCTCCTCTTTCGATGGCGATGCATTGATCCAAAGCAGAAGTGACTTTTCCTCTCCCCTCCTTTCCCCCAGCTTTTTTCCTCCCCACACCAAAAATATCTGGAGGTCTATCATCAGAGGTAATGGGGAGAGAGGGAAGTGTTTGCAGAAGGGAAGGGCTGGGAGAAATCCTGGGTCGCTCGCACGTGCCAACCAAGAGGTTAGAAATAAAGAAGGTGACATGGGATGTCTCGCAGAGTCTGAGGGTGTTGCATATCTGAGAGCAAAATGTGACTTCACAGGTGTCGATGCTGTGAAGGTGGGTTAGCAATAGGGCAGTGCCTCAGGTAATGCAACCGGTAGGTAAAATGGCGTGATAATTGGGATTTTGAGGGTGTTGACACTTTGCATGGGCAGGTGGGAGTATGTGGCAGCGTCTGGCTACCTGCTCATCTTACTCCTACTGCTATCCAGTGATGAAAAGGGGAGCAAGGTGAGATCTGGGTGCAGAAGGCAAGAGGTGAGCTACTCTCGCTGTCTCTCCCTGCCATGCCTGATGCTTGTCTGAAAGAGTCCTTCTTATAACCATGCTCTTCATGTCCTCAGGGAGCTGGCAGAAAAAACCCACAAAAGGCAAAGAGCAAAGAGCTTGTGGTGGGTTGACCCTGGCTGGGGTCCAGGTGCCCACCAGAGCTGCTCCATCACGCCCCTCCTTCACTAAACAGGGGAGAAAAAGTGTAACGAAAAGCTTTGTGGGTTGAGATAAGGACAGGCAGAGATCACTCACTTATTATCGTCACGAGCAAAACAGACTGAACTTAGAGAGGAAAGTCATCTAATTTATTCCCAAACAGAACAGAGTAGAGGAATGAGAAATAAAATCAAATCTTAAAACACCTCCCCCCACCCCTCCCATCTTCCCAGGCTCAACTTCACTCCTGGCTTCAAACCTCCTCCCCCCCAGCGGCACAGGGGGACGGGGAATGGGGGTTACGGTCAGTTCATCACACGGTGTTTCTGCCGCTTCTTCATCCTCAGGTGGAGGACTCCTCTCATCGTTCCCCTGCTCCAGCCTGGGGTCCCTCTCACGGGAGAGGACTTCTCCATGGACTTCTCCAACGTGAGTCCTTCCCACGGGCTGCAGTTCTTCATGAACTGCTCCAGTGTGGGTCTCTCCCACAGGGTGCAGACCTTCAGGACCAGACTGCTCCAGCGTGGGTCCCCCACGGGGTCACAAGTCCTGCCAGCAAACCTGCTCTGCTGTGGGCTTCTCTCTCCATGGCTCTGCAGGTCCTGCCAGGAGCTTGCTCCAGTGTGGGCTTCCCATGGGACCACAGCCTCCTTCAGGTGCCTCCACCTGCTCCAGCGTGGGGTCCTCCATGGGCTGCAGGTGGAATCTCTACACCCCCTCATCCTTCCTCCATGGGCTGCAGGGGGACAGCCTGCTTCACCATGGGCTACAGGGTGACGTCTGCTCTGGTGCCTGGAGGACCTCCTCCTTCTCCTTCTGCACTGACCTGGGTGTCTGTGGAGTTTCTTACATCTTCTCACTCCTCTCTCTGGCTGCAAAATCCCTCTCTAGCTATTTTTTTTTTTTTTCCCCTTCTTAAATACGTTATCGCAGAGGCGCTGATGATCTTGGCCTTGGCCAGCAGTGGGCCCGTCTTGGAGCTGGCTGGCATTGGCTCTATCAGACACATGGGAAGCTTCTAGCAGCTTCTCACAGAAGCCACCCCTGTAGCCCCCCCGCTACCAAAACCTTGCCACGCAAACCCAACACAGAGCTAAAGATGATTCCCAGCGTCAGCGGCTGCAGCGGGCATTTCTCGCAAAAGAAAAGAATAGTAATAATAAAAATTTTGCCATTGAGTTTCCAAAACACTCACAACAGGGAAAAACAAGAAGAAAATAACTTGTTAGTCCTTCCTGCTGGGCTTGCATGGTACTGGCACTGGAGGGGTCACCACATGTTAAATAAAGCACTGACAGCTTTTTAGGGGCAGAGCTCCATTGCTGCAGCTCAGCCCCATCCCTGCAGACCCTGGGTTGAGGTTCCAAAATGCCACCTTTCATTGCCATCTCCTGGTTCAGAACAGAGCCAGTCTCGGGAATGCTGTGGCTTGACACGGCAGCCAAAGATGCTCCCAGAGGGAGTTGATGCTTTTATGGAGGAGGAGATTATCCACTTTTTAATGATGTTAAAATACAGACAAAAAGCTTTGGGAGCGTTGTTATCTGATCCATGTCCCTGCATCAGCCGCAGCTGCCGTCAAGGGGTTGTTAAGCCCTGTGTGTTGAACATGTCCTCCCCTGTCTAGATTGGGGGGCTGCTTTTCCTAAAACCAAGCAATTTCACTGTTTTGGGGATTCCTCCACCTTTCCCTGGGACATACAATACCAGCCACTCTTCAGGGACAAGGTAGAGGCTGGAGGACCTGTGACCACGACCCAGGCTAGCAGATCCCAGGTGGTCCTTGGGAAGACGTGCTAAGCATTGGCTGTTCAGCATCCCCAACCCAAAACCTCCCAGATCTGAGCGGGTTTTCAGATCTTCCTCTTGAAAACCAGGGGGTATCACCCAGTTGGTAGATGGGAGATTGCTGCTGTTGATCCACGACTTTCTTGTAGCCACACTTATGGCCAAGTGGCAGGGAAATTGTTGCAGCATCTGTAAGAGTGCCAGGGGGCTGCAGCTTTTGATGTCCATGGTGGTCTCTGCAACCTCTCTTTGATGAAGACATAAATCCAGGAGAGCTTAAAACCAGTGGAGGTTTTCTGGATGTTAGCCTGAGTGTGAGAGATGAGAATCCAGCCCTAAATCTGTATTTCTGCTTCAAGTGGTGACTTGGGACAGGCTGGAGCAGGTTTGGCGTTGAAATCACACCTTGTTCCACATAAAGCCTACATCTTCTCCCTGGTGCTCCCTGCTGCTGGGACCCTCCCGTGAGGGAACTGCTGTCCTGCTTCCTATCCCAGGACCCCGAGCTCCCTGAAAGCAGTTGTATCCTCCTAGCTTCACTTTAAACTTCTTTAGTTAAGTGATTCCTGTCTTGAAAAATGGAAAAAAAAAAAATCCTTGATTTTTTCTGAATTGCATAAAACATTTGGACATATGAGACACCTGAACATGCAAGGAGTAGATTGCTGGACCCGACTTGAGCTAAGCGCGGGTAGAAGAGTCTTATTCTGAAAATACCCATCAATTCTTGCTCATGTGTGGCATCCTTGACAAGCTTTTCATCCAACCTTGATCAACAAAGTTGCAAGCAAAGGACATTTTATTCATCCTATGAGACTGTGCATAGGAAATACAAACAAATCCTTCCTGGGGTGCGGTTCTTATATGCTCTTCTTGTATAACCTTGGACGGTTCCCGGATGCTCTGCATGGTGCCATGTGATGAAGTAATGATTGTAATCATCAGTATTTTAACATTCTTGCCCAAATAAACCTCAGGGCTCCCTGGAGGAGCTGCAGTAGGAACCACCCTTGGGGAGCACACAGGGGTGCTGAGATGTGTGGGGTGGGAGAGGATGGCTTTGTACAACCAAAGTGATGCTGTGAGAGGTGAAAGGGGGTAAAAGGGGCAGTATTTGCAAGAAGTGGGTTTGAAATGGGGTTTGTTGCATGTAGCAAACACTTGACATATGTCTTGCTTTATAGTCCCTAATGGGATTGGTGCCCCATCCTAGAACCACCCTGCATTTCTGTGAGCCTACAAATGAGAAAATCTTCCGCTGCTGTGTAAGAATTGTTCCTAAAGCCATGAACATGGGTTCCTAGAGCCTCTCATGGCCACTGGACCAAGCGCACAGCCATCTCATGCCAGTAAGCACCCCAGAACACATCAGGTTTTACAGGCAACACAAGCTGAGGTTGTCCCAGCTGGGGATGGGGCAAGGGGTTTGGCTTTGAAACAGCAGCGCTGGGCTGATGCAGACCACTGAAGTTCGGCTTCCCCACCGCTGCTTGCAAATGCATCAGGGATCCAAGGGGGTAATTAAATCACAGGAGCAATTTACTGTAGTCCCATTCCACGCAGCTGCGAGATGGTTGCTGGTAATATATATCGATATTGCGGAGCAACCACAGGTTTGGAAATCAGTGACGCAGCAAGTGCAAGGCATTTTAATGCCACAGAAGAGAGGAGGGAGAGATGCCAGGAGCTAAAGACGTGCCATTTGCAGGTAGTAGCACACTAATGAGCAACATGTTGGAACCTCATTAGCTCCTGAAGCAAATGCACAGCGCTCAGAGGGTTTTACAGCTCTGTGCCATCATGGAGGATGTCACATCCCTGCAGTGACTCAGGGAGCACAAGTGCTTCAGGCTGCATGACAGGACCCTGATGAACCTAGTGCTACCACTGCCTTCTAGGAGAGCATCTCTGTGGCACCTTAATTTTGTCAAAAAGGCAGAAGCAACTGCTGAGAGTTGAAAGCCTGGCTCCAGACATCCATCAGGTCCATGCACCATTGACTTATCTCCTTTGGAGACGTCCCACTCTTGCCAGTGGGCAGCTTGCTCACGGCAGGGCAATAAGGTTCTTCCAGCAGTTCTGCCTTGATGCAAGAGCTAAGAACCAGGTCTGGGGGAGTGCAGGGCAGTGGGGATGCCTCAACTCCCTTTGCTGGGCAAAAAGGGCTGGTTGAATTCTTCCCTGAGCACTGTGTGAGTAAGAAGAAGCTGCAGAAAAGGGTTTTAATTTCACCTGGAATATCTATGTTCCTTTCTGGATGAATTTAAGGGAGAGAGTGGTGGCTCCTCTCCTGCCACAAGCAGATGCGCTCCGATGTCTTCAGCCCCCCGCCACAAGCTGGTTCTTGTACCAGCCCTTTTCCCCTGTAATTATACATTCTTCACATCCAGCACTGTGCAGACAGCCCTGACCTTTTGTCCCAAGAGAGCAAGAGGTCAAGACCGCATGAGTCATGCAGAAACTTGCCCCTTTGGGGCAATTCAAAACATTCTCCCTCTCATAATAAATCCCTGTGATTTCCAGGTGCTTTTTGCCTGATGCAGCTTTCCCTTGTCTCTCTGTAGCTGTGTAGAGCAGCTGAAATGGGGATTTGTCCCAGGTGGACGCAGCTTCACACGACTGGCTGTCACGTTGACATCCATCAGCCCATCAGGAACCGGCACAGAAGTGTGCCACGCATACATCAGCAGGCATGAGTTGCTTTTCCTACCAGAAGACAATGAAGGATGTGGCATTAGGATGTCCCTTGATCCTGAGCACAAGCAGGGGGAACAGGTCCTTGTCTGGCTAGTGTGAGCCCAGCCCTGCCAAAACTGAGATCAAGCTGATTTACCTTTCACCTTTCCTGCCCCATCGTCCTCTTGGTATGTCCAGCATGACAATAAATTCAGATCTGTTAGGTGAAACAGTTGGGCTTTTCTAAAAAGCTGAATTTAGGTGTTTTCCAGGAAAAGCACTGCTCACACACAGGGCTGGGTTTGCAGGCTCGCTGCTTGGGAGGACAGAGACATTGGGTCTGCACCATCACCTCCAGGCATCCCTTGGGAAACTCAATCTCCCACCTGGAGATCCTGTCTAAGATGGGACATGAAAATAACTGAAAGCTGTTTAGTTCTTACAAGCAGGATTTAACCACCTTAAATTATTCTAAATGGATGGGGAAACATCCTATGATCGCCAAGCAGGTCACCTTTAATTTCCTTTTCCTTCCATCAATAATGCTGGCAGACGTGTGTTTGATTTATTAAGCACTGAATAATAGGCCTTTCATGTGTATAACTGTCAGAGATAAACAGGCCCCTTTGAAGGCAAGTTTCTGGGAGGTGGACACGACTTTTTATAAATATATATACACATACAAAGCAATGCAGACCCCCACCTCCTTGGACATCCTTGATCTTTTGGGCCATGCATGGCTCTCCCCCAGCCACCCTGTGCCATGTAATGTGCTTGGAGCAGTGATCCCCAACCTGTCCTGCTCGGAGGATGATTAATGCTTACGAAGTGCTTTGAGAACATCAGATTAGTAGGCCAGAGCTTCATTATTATATTAGCAATCACCAGTTCCTTGGCCTATTTCACTCTCAGCACACTTAGTGCAGCATCTAAAAGCCAAATGCTGTTTACAAGCAAACCTCGGTGTGTTTGGATGCTTTGGGGAGAGCTTTTTGTGCTGTTCACAGGTTTATTTTTAATGATGCACCTGTGGTCCAGACTCCACCGAGGTCCCCACAAACCACCACCCTGCTTTTCATGCAAACACTGTGCAAATTAAAAATAAAGACCACTGGGTACTCACTGTTATAACTATAGAAACCAAATATTTGGTTCTACTATAAAAGGCAGGAGTGTTTATGACTACAAGGCCAAAGGCATTTCCAGCCAAAGTGGAATGTATTTTAGTTCTGTGGACTATTTATAGACAGGCAGCCACTCTAAATTTGAATCTTCCCTTCCGTAAGCAATTTTTTGGTGCATACTGGAATATATCCTTCTCGTCTGGGGTTTAGCGAAGTCACTGCAAGGAATCAAAACAGTTTGGAGTCACCCTATAAGACACGGTGGCTTGTATTAGGGGGTTTCTCTGGCAGTTCCACAAAGCTGGAGGAGAATGTTGCTTGAAAGATGAATAAATCTGCAAGATCCTGCACATGGGTCAGGACAAGCCCAAGCACAACTACAGGGTGGGCAGAAAATGGATGGAGAGCAGCCCTGAGGAGAAGGACTTGGGGGTGTTGGTGGAAAGGAAGGTCAACATGACCCAGCAATGTGCACTTGCAGCCCAGAAAGCCAACCGTGTCCTGGGCTGCACCCCCAGCAGAGTGACCAGCAGGTCCAGGGAGGGGATTCTGCTCCTCTACTCCACTCTCATGAGACCCCCTGCAGTGCTGCGTCCAGCTCTGGGGTCCCCAGGACAAGGAGGACANAACTAGATAGTCTTTGAGATCCCTTCCAGCCCAAACCAGTCTGGGATTCTATGATTCCATGAAATATTTCCCTTGACTGTAAATTAAATATTTTGACTTGGAGCTATTGTTTTAACCCTTACAATTTGAAAGTAAGTGTTGCTTTGAACTGAAAAATCTAAACATAGTTATGAAACACCAAAATTAATTGTTTCTGGGGCTTGAAGGGGGCTTTAAAGGATGTTTTCTCCAAGTAAATAATTTTGCAGAATAGATACAGATTAGCAAAATATTTCTTGCCATCTCTGTCCTTCTAAGGTTTCAGCTAAAAATCGTCACCCATCCCTATGCTTTACACTTGAAGCTGGTGGTGATAGAAGAAAAAAACAGAGTGTAAGTGGGGAAATGTGCTTGGTGAGCAGACTCAAGACCTACTGGGAGCGGTGCTGTGTGGTGTTAGATACCACTTGCCCATGCCCTGCTGAGCTTAAAATCGCACCAATATCTAGAAACCTTCTTCTTGTTGGCATCCACACAGATGAAACCAATCATAAGTGTGGTGTGTGCTTCTCTGAGTCCCATCATGACACAACAGGTGCTGTGGAGACCTATAGAGCAGCTATAAAATGAAGGAGCTTGAACGAATTGTACCTGGAGAGACCTAAGCCTCAGTTAGCAATCATGGTGGGTTAGTGCCTTCACCTCATTCCTGCTCATTCTACTCTGTAAAACCCCCTTGATGATTTTCCTCATGTCCTTGGTGTTTACACCTTCAAATATTTGCAGACAGTTGAGTTGCCAAGCCCCTGCTAAGCTGTTGTTAAGCCAAACTAAACACATTAGCTCAGAAAGTCAGTCTCTCTGACTCCGTAACAATATTTTGCTTTGTTCTTCTCTGAATTTCCTCCAGTTTACTGATATTTTCCTGGGATCGTGGCACCTGGCCCTGATGGTGATACAGGAGGCGCTGTCTTTGCAGAAAACCAAACAGTGGATAGAAAATCCAGGTGCCTGTGGCGTATGAAGCCAGAAGAAGTGCTGGGTTTCATGGGGTCCAGATGCCTCCTTGCCTTGTTTGAGTAAATGCAGTCTGGAGGTGGCTCCTTGGCTGAACCTAGGGATCAGCTAATATAGACCACTCTCCGTGGAGGTCAGTGGGTGCCTGTCTGATGGCCCTTCCGTGGGTTCATCCCTCCTGTCTTGTCTTTAGTGAATAGGGAAACTCAGCTTTGCCAGGCTCAAACTCCTCTGCAGCACTGAAAGGGCTCTTTAGATCTTCTCTCCCAACTCATCTATGTGTGTGGGGTGCTTTCCCCGGTAGAAAAAAAGCACTAATAAGCCTTATCTCTAGACGTAACGATACAGCTTTTGAAGCCCAGCCTGGTCTTGATGCCATCTCCCCAACCTTCATTCTTCCATGCCCCTGCTGCTATAATCTCTCACTTGATCTTACTGGCTGAAGCAAGGAGACATCCTTGACTTAGCATAGGACTTCTTTCTTCTACATCCCAGGATGCTAAGAGCGGTCATGAGGAGTGCCTGGGCTACACATGGAGCCCACCCTTGCTGGGAAGGAGAGCCACTCTCTAGTGTTTGCTCAGGGTGGAGAACCCAGCAGGGTCCTCATTGCTCATCCTTGATGGTGGGAGGGCGAAGAGGCCACATGTAGAGAGGGCAGAGATCCACAACGGGCTTTGTTCCTATTTATTCAGCTGCAGAAACCACTTGAGCTCACAAAGGGCACCCATAGAGTCAACACAGACCACCTGCAGCAGGCTGCAGTAGCATGGTGGGGCAGCAGCAGGCTGGACTTGGAGTGCAGGGATGCACAGTTTAGGAAGCTCACAGCAAAAGCAAAGCCCAGGATCCCTTGTACAGCAGGAGATAATGTACTAAAAAATGGCTTCCCTCGAACTCTTGCAGAGCACAGTGTATATATATACCCTTGGAAACACCCAGCCAAATAATCTAGGGTATTTTAACCCAGCACAGACTCCCCATCTTTCCCAAACTCAACAGCCTGTGCAAGTCGGTGAGGGAAAGCCACGTACCTGTGCATCTTCCAGCACGGCCAGAGAGGTTCCATATGTTAGTAATGTTGATTTCTAAACATGAACTGCCTCCAAAGGAGTTTGCAAATGAGGTCCTGTGAGTGTCTTACCACGGTGCCTGTAGGTGCAATCCCTGATTGCAGCATGTCATTATGTTTGTGCCTACACCTTGGTCTCCTGCTTGCTGCTGTGAGCCATGGATAACGGGACTGAAATACAGAGGGTTATACTGGTGGGAGACACATGCAAGTGGGGTCAGATAAGCAGGAAAATCTGAATGAAGAAATTCTGTGACAGAGGTGCAGCATCCCAAAGTGGAGGGGAAAACATCTTTCAACTTCCCTGTGTACCCACCTGAGGCACCAGGCCACCAAGCTCAGCCTGCTTGGTGTTTGGGGACAAGGGCTCCCAATGGAGCTGGACCTGTTCTTCCCTGGCAGCCTGTACAGGGCAGTCTTCACAGCCTCCAAACAAATCACTTGCAGAAATGCTCTGCTCCTTTTGGAAAGCATCTGCGGTAGTCCACAACCCCAGGTTGCTTGAGGGGCACCTCCGAAGGCCACGCTTGGCTCAGCAGGTTGGGTTCTTCATGTAGGTTGGCCACAAAGAACATGTCCTTCTGGCCTGCCTGGGCCAGACACTGTGTTCCCATTCCAGGATTGATCCCAGATGTGAGTTAGCATTACAACTACATCTCAAAACTCTCATTTCCCCCAGCTGCCAAGTCCTCCACCCCCATCCCAGTCCCTCTTCTGGAGGGATGATTAACACATGCTGCAATAAAACTCATCAGTTACTGCTCTTTCCACCCCTCTTTGCTGCAGGTTCAGGTTCCCACGCACTGTTTTCTACCTCTCAGTTTGCAGAAGTGTTGCAGGCAGAAAAATTACTCCCCACCCATCATATAACTACATTTTCCACCTCCAAAGTGTTTTTGCAGATAGCAGCTCAGTCTTTTTTTTTTTGTAACATCCATCTGAGATTGGGTCTTGATTTGGCGCTTGGATAACTGCAGCACAACAAGGTAAAACCCCTCTCTCTTAGGGTTTTTGACAGATTAATGGCAGCTGCAGCATCAGATCTCACAAACTCCTGCCTCCCCATCTTGCTTTCTGCTACAGTTTATTCTGTTTAGTCCCATTCTGTGTATTCTGTCTCATCTAACACCCAGGATATATGAGCTTTAAGCAGCTAAAAATAAGCAGGGATTAATGTGTTTCATGTCTATCTCCAAGGTCTCCCTCCAGGTCTTCTCCTAAGGGGTGAAATGTGGCACACTGTTTAGGTATCCTCATGAACCTTTCTTTACATACCCCCTTAGTATCAAAGTTAATTGGCAGCCTATTTGCTTGAGATAAAGAGCATCACATGAGAAAGAGCCCCAACAAAGCATTTGGGCTTTAAAACACTCACCAGATGAACCTGGTGTGATAGTCGGAACAATGAACAGGGCACGGGACGGAGCTCCCAACCCCCCGAAGTTTGAAGGCACCTTGCAGCCTCCTTTTGTCCTCGCTGCACTTCCCCAGCGTTTTCTCGGTGGTGAAGCAAATGGAGCTTTTGTGTCCTCTCTAATAGCCTGAGAGTCCTGTAGAGTCTGAGCACTTTGCAGGCTGCCTTTATGGGAGGAGAGTGGCTTTATCTTTATGACACTAATGGAAGAACAGGACCTAATGACAGTTAATCCTGCTCATTTCACTTACAGGGCTACTTTTGGAGCCGAGTGGTGTTTACGCTGTCAGTTTGGCTTACCCAGTTTTGCTCTGCAGTGCCCTGCTCCTCCACACCCCACATGTGTTAGTTTGAATCAGGGACTGCTGTGGAGCAAATCTGGTGATTCCTTTGCTGGGGAAACTCAGGAGCAAAGAGGAGAGTCTGGGTGCAGGTCCGGACACCTTCAGCTGGAAGATGTCCCGGATGCACCTTTGCCGTCTCATGAGCACTGTGATTCCCAGCATGTGTGGATGGGTTTGTCCACCACCCATCATCATGTTTTCCATTTGCACTTTTAGAGGAGCCAACATGGGGGAGGACTCAGGATTTCTTCCCCAAACCCCCAGGTTGAGGGAGGGATGAGCTCTGCGTAGGAAGGAGGACCAGGGAATCTTGTTGCTCTGGCTGTGTCCGCGCGGCGTATGGACTGAATGTTTCCTTTGTGGTTTGGTCTGTGAAGGCTTGTGTCTAGCTCTTTGCTCTCGTGCCAGGGAGTCCCGGCACTTCCATCCTGGAGCTGTCTCGCTGAGACAAAGGAGATCAGTCTGCACATAACTTCCCCAGCTCTCCCCGTAGCCCTTCTGACGGTTTTGTGTTGGAGTGGAGCATGTTTAAGTGGGTCAACAAAGAGGTCATTTTTCCCAGTGCAAAGTACCCTAATAAATTAACCAGTGAGAATTTTAATAATACATGAGAGAGATGCGCCACTTTTGGAAAGGCTTTCCAGCTATTGACAGGGTCAGCAGCTGGGTCGGTGGCCATTGGAATTCCAGTGGAGGGAGAGGTGGTGGGCATCATGCTCCACCGATGAGCATATCCGTGCCATCGGGCCAAAATAGAGCTAACCCTGTTTCAGCGCACTGATATAAGTGTTAACGGCTTTTCAACGTACATTAACAGGCAGATGGAGGAGCTGCTGCGGGGTGGTGGTGGGGTGGAATTAGTACTGACCCTCCTGCCCCCTCCTGTGAAGCCTGAAGCACATGGGCTTCAAGCTGGGCTTCTAGCTGGGTTTCCAAAAAGATGAGGCTTGTGTGATCAGTCGGGGGTAACAGTAGACTACCTCAGTTGTGTCTGGCTGCAGTGACTTTTAATGGAATAATTTAAAATTAAGGAGAAAAGGCTAATCCAGAGGTCACACAAAACAGTCCTGTTGATTCGGTAGCTTCTTGGTTGTTGTAAAGTGGTTTTCAGCACCTCAGCTGATTTATTCCCCTTTGGATTCCTTGATTTCAAAGTAGTCTTTAAACAAGGCAATCTGTTACCATGACCCCAGGTTATTTTTTTTTACCCTGTTCAGCCAGATTTGTGAGCGTTCTTCAGGTCAGAGTCAGAATATCTGATGTTCTCACTGTGGTAGTGGTCAGGCAGGAAATAGGAGTGACCAGAAACCCTGTAGCATCCCAAATATACTATCGCAAGGGCTTCTATAGGCTCTAATTTTCAGAAGACAATAGTGACATTAGCAGTAGGTTATCTTTGAATAGGCCATCTTCTCATCTGTTTGACCTTCTGATCTATATTGTTTATCAAGCAACTTATTATGCACTTGAGTTCCCAAAGCCAAATAGACTATTTGTGCTCAGGAATATCTTCCCCAGGCTTTGCTTGCTGGCGGAAAGCAAAGGCTGGGGCAGACACGTGGTTAATAAAGTGCCTCAGCACTATGTTTTCACTGCCGTTCCTGAAGGCCATGCATAGTTGTACATTCTTGCAGCATTCATCAGACCCTAGCCATCTGCCTTTGAGGTGCTACCTTCTGGAGAAAGTGTCTTTCTTCCTGTGAGGAAGCCCAGGACTTTCCTTGCTCTCTTCCAAATTCTGTGTGGATGGTCTCTGGAGACTGTCTTTCCTAAAGCCTTCTGCCCCAACCAAAACTCTCAATGGCACTTCCCCTTGATTTTTGGAAGGGGTCTCATCACTGAAGGACTATGGAGAGATTTGAAAAACTGGTATTCCAAGAAGAGGTGAGCAGTGCAGCATGCAAAGTTTCTGCAGGGAAGCTTGTGGAGGTCCTGGAAGCAGCAGTCTTCTCACCTTTCCACCAAAGCATGGGAAAATAAGACAACAGCTTTCCAGATATGGGGGGAAAGGGATTAGGTTAATCCTGAATAAGGGAGTTGCTTCCAATACAGAAGGTAGAAGAAACGTTCGGAAGAGACTCCCTAGGCAGCACAAGGTCGATGCCCAGCATCAATCCTGGGCCAGATGGTGGAGCCCACAGTTCTGTTAATGGCAGGTCAGCTATAGGGTAGTGAGGACCAGCCATACAGCCCTGAGCACATGACAAGTGAATTAAAACCTGACACATCACAGAAAGATGTCATCCTCAAATGTGTCTTTTCTTCATGCCATTTTTCAGGAATTAATACTAGGTCTCAGAATTTCTCTAAGTGAAGCAGATCCGATGGCTCCTGCGGGGAGAAGCTGCCAGTAGCACAAAGGGTAATGAAACGGTAAATGTTGAAGACAAATTCATCAGACGGGGCAGTCTGGATCACTTGACAAGCAGAGCCCATTTGAAAAAAAAAATAGGTTAGAAGACAGCCCAGTGCAAAATTGTACATCAAAGGAGAAGAAATTAAGGTTGTTCCTATGGAAAGGGGCAGTGAATCACCAAATGCAGGGGTTTCTGTGTTTAGTAGAAAGAAACTGCATGAGCAGTTCCTGACATGAGTTGAGGCTGCTGCAGAAACAGCTACAGTGACCTTTGATGTCTAAATTAAGGGGTAGGACGTGCATTTATTTTTCCCTATATACAGCAATGGCAAAATGTGTTACAGTAGCTGGCTACTAATGTCAAGGCCAAAGAGAAAGAAAGGGAACATGAAAGTATTGCAGAAATGGTGTTTAGCACAGAAAATGAGAGGCAGCTGATTAGTTTTTTGGAAGAACTGAGAGGTTGGACTACACAGATGATTGTGATATTTTCTCCCCACAAAGGTGCTATGGACCCTCCAGTCTAGTGGAGAAGGGCATCACAGGAGCCCTTTGCAAGATGCCAAAGCCATAAAGTGACAAATCGGAAGCAACCCCCTCCTTGCTTTTTCTTTCTGGAGATGGTGGCTAAATATAAGAACAAATGAGCAGTTACTGGGGTCCGTATGGGCATAAATGTACATTTAATTAAGATACTGTGATACAGAAGAAATCAGTTTATGATCATAGGATCATTGACTAAATCAGGTTGGAAGGGACCTCAGGAGACCTGGACTGCCTGAATCTGTGATTCACACAGATAAGGGAGGATCCTGGAGAAAATGTCCTTCTGTAGGCACAGGGTTTTGGGACTGGAAGTGTCGTGAGGATGCAACACAGACCCCAACCAGCTGCTGTCACTGGGACATCTGGAGAGATGTATCTCACTGTGGAAGTCTTCAAACCAGAAATCTGCGTATTTTAGCTGGCCACCCTCAACCGAGCTGTGCAACAAGTGAGATTGGGACCCTTGTGTTACGCAGATCTGGGGTTGCCCCATGTACACCCTGAGTTATCCTCCACTGTCCTCCAGCCCATCAGCCGAACTACCTGAGCATGGTGCCTGCCAGGAGAGCAGCGGTCCGGGCTGTGAGCTCGGCACGACTGATGGAGAGCCTCAGGGAGTGTCTGGATGTGCATGTGCCTTCTGTGAGTGTCTCCTGGAAACCAGTAAATCCCTCAGCAGGTTTCAGAGGGGCCTGACAGCAGGATGAGAAAATTAGATCTCTACGAGTTTCATTTAAAAGGGTGAGTTGGAAGAGGAGAGAAATCCTCTTTTAACTGAGGAAAGGCTTTTGCATGAGCTTACACATTATGAAGCACCAGGGAATCCACTCATTAGGGTGTCCTTTTAAGCTACAAGAATGAACCCCAGGTCTCAAAATCAACTAAGCCATGAGAAACCAGCCCATGGGTGAGTGAGTGCCATTGGTGCTGATCTCCGTGGAGCTTTCTCGTAAGAGCTTTCGACTCCATTTCTCACTTTTGCCCACATTTATTGTGTTTGGCCTCAAAGCCCCCTGCCTCTCTGTCTTGTCAAAGGACCAATCACACCCACATCTCCCAGAGCAAAGCCAGGGCAGCATGTGAAGCTGTGATGGTCAGGCTCTGCCATGAGGGTCAGTGTGGACACTGCTGCCTTCCTTGCTCCTTGCAAGCCTGGCACATTTGAGCATCCGTAGAGGATCAAACCCAAGTCCATCTGGTATTGAACGTTGCACAGTGGTCAGTAAGCAGGCATTTAGGGAAGACTCCCTCCTCCTCCTAATATTTTCCCTGTTGTCAACAGTTTTCAGTGCAGACTTCCATTGCTACACATGATGGCAGTCAGTAACCTTTGAGGGATTTTGTTTCCATGATCTTTTTCAGTCTCCACTTGGGGCCAGCTAAACTTGAAGGCTCCAGAACATCATTCAGCAAGGAGTCCCATGGGTCCTTTCTGTGTTGCCCAAAGGAAAGTCTTCTCTTGTGTGCCTTGAGCCTGGCTGCTGTGGTAAACAGGAGCTTCATCATTCTTGTATTAGGAGAGAGCGAGCAGGTCAGATCCACCACCTCCCTGCTGTTGATGATTTCCTCAGCATCTCTCCTATCCCGACTCTTTTCCAGACTGAGGAGTCCTGTCTCAATAATACCTTGCAGAGAAGCCATTCCAGACCTTTGATCATCCTGTTGTCCACCTCTATGTCCATCTGTATTTCCATCCGTATTTCCATCCACCTTCACCTGAGAGGTTGAGGGCAGAGCGGTTTAATTATGGGATTCACTCCCAGAGCTGACACAAGTGTCTATCTCCAAATGATTGAAACTAAGGTTCAAATTGGCTTTTTCAGATTCTTTTTGTGGTTGAAAAGCATTGTTTTAAATCAGCTTTGCTTTGAAACACAAGCAGCATTCAGAGTTTGGAAAAGGTTCACTGGCTGGTAAACCTGTTTCTTAGAGCAGTCCCTTCTCCATCTCTCTCTCTGGGGCTCATGGATGCTCATGGATGCTCATGGATGCTCATGCATGTGAGACNAAACAAAAAAACCAAAACAACAACAACAACAACAAAAAAAAGCCCTGCCTGGAAAATACCTCACAGCCAAGTCCAAACATGGTGAAAGCATAATTTGTCCTATCTTGAGCATCTTCCTGGATGTTGCAGAGGGCTGGAGAGAGGTGACACAGGGTGGGAGAGAGCAGCCACAACCTCCAGGAGAAGTCAGAGCAATGGGTTTTCTCCCTGTGAAGCCCAACACTGGGCTCATGGGGTGAAGCATCCCTGCAATGAGTTTTGTGTGGGCAGAGACTGGCATACATTCACCAAGGAAGTCTGGGGCAGGATCTATGGCCCCTGCCAGCACAGTGAGTGGTTTTGGGGGGGCAGATCCCTATTCTTAGGGCAGCAATTTGGGGTAGTCCAAAGCTAGGGCCGAGGGAAGGGAAATCGCTGACAGTGCTGTGGGATTTATTTTGCCCTTGCAGAGGCCAGAAAGCTAGAAAAACTGAGTTATCAAAATGCTGTGCTCCGAGTCATTTGTTCATGCCGCGTTCCCATGTCCAGCCCTGCTTGTGTAATGGCCGGGAAAGCGCTTATCAGAGCCTGATACCAAAGTCTCAGGAGGGAAGAAAAAAATCTCCAAGCAGTTTTCTTTTTCTTCCAGAAACCCAAAGTTCAAAAAGCAATGTAAACTCCACTCTCACTGTTAGCGTGTTCACGTGGCGTGGGCTGACTTACCCCAGTGGGTTGATTGGCTCTTGCCCACCTCCGTAGGGTTGAGTGCAGTCAATGGTGGTGGCTGGGTTTTGCAAACAGACTTGAGATGCACAAGTCTTGATGTTCATCATGTAAAATATATATAACTATAGTATTATAATATATATGACATATATAATATCACATAATAAGCTGCTGGGGCATCCTGGTGCATCCTGGCAATGGTGCTGGTGGGGCATGAGGACGATGCAGCTTTGTGCTGAGTTCATCACTTGTGTGGCAGAGCCACATTCTTGCACCCGGTGAGGCGATATGGCAGTGCAGTCATCCCGCAGCTTTGCTCCCTCGTTGAGTCAGGATGCAGCCAGGGCAGATGAAGGGGCCAGGACCCTTTGGGTAAAAAACAAATCACCTCGAGGCTGAGGATGAAAAATTCCTTTAGTGGCTCTGGCTTCTGGATCAGACCCAGACTAAACAGTCGACTGGAGACTCGCTGCAATCGCTTCGGGGCCCCGGGGGTATTGCCTGCAGCGTTGCTTTTGTAGGACGTGGTCCCTTTTGCCGTGCTGTTTTTCACAGGCTGGACAATGGGGGCTTGGGGCAGAGGCAATGGCAGTGTCATCTCACCCCTTCACCGGGTGTCCTGCAGATCCACGGGGAGCCACCAGCTCTGCTTGTCCCCATGCATGGACACCCACCTGCCCGCACCTCCTTCGGGTGCCGCTCCAGTCCCCCCACAAAGGGTGTGCCACAGCGGGCCAGGGGATTGGTTTCAGCTAGGGATAACAGAGTGGAATACAGAACAGGGCTGAATAGCAGGAAATACTTCCAGATAACAAAATCCATGGCACGGCGGCAGGGATGCAGTGGAGGCCCCGCACATGGATCATTTGTGGCCAGCCCAGGGGCAGGAGCTGGGCTCCAGCTCAGTCCTTCAAACCCCATGCTTTCCCAGCACCTTCCCACCTGCGAAGGTGCCTTGCGGCTCTCAGCAGAAGGAATTACCCGGAAAAGGTTGCTTTACTCAATGAGAGTTAAAAAATGCGGATGCTGCCGTTTCTCATGCTAAATGCTGAGGATGGGTACATGGTGGGTGGTTGCCCTGGTCCCATGTTGGGGCTCAGGGTCTGAGCAGTCTTATCAGGTGTCAATACAACAGCTGGGAGCTGGATCTAATTTTGGAAAAGTAATTTAGATTCGGAGATCACTGAGGTTAGAAGGGACCTTTGGACGTCTCTGAACCAACCTCCTGCTCAAAGTAGGGCCAGCCTGAATTTAGGACTGACTCTGGAGGTAAATCACATTATTCCTGGTCTTGTCCAGGCAGGTTTTGAATATCTCCAGGGATGGACATCACTCCATCTGGGTTTTTTTGTCCTACCACTGTGAAGCCTTTTCCTTACATCTAATGGGACCTTCCAATTGTCTCTCATGCTGTCACCATGCATCTCCCAGTAGAGTTTGGATCCATCCTCTCTATACCTCTTGGCCCTCCCCAGGGTTTGCCCTGTGTCCTTCTTTCTAAGACGGCCACAGCTTGTCTGGTGGTGTAAGTACAACATCACTACTTGGTATTTTGTTTTTTCCCTCCCATCCTTAATCAGGCACTCCAGCATCCCAGCAGAAACACGGTCAGCACTCTCACATCCCGGAGAGACATCTTTATTTTCCTAAGACTGACCATGCAGCACTGAGCTACTGAAATCTTTCCAACCAGAGAACTCACGTAAAATAAATACAGAGTGAAATGTTTTTCACATTGTGTCACTGCTTTGTCGCCCATTGCGTTCTCAGAGTGTGGTGGTGGGGAGCGGGTCCTCCAGCTCACACCAGCAAACCTTTAGCTCCGAGCCATCCCAACCCCTTCCTTCCCTAGTAGCAAACATCTCTGATGGCAGGAGCTGGTTTTGAAGCTTATGGAGTTTTAAATGATCTTGCAAATAGGTTTTAATCTGTGTTTGAGCCTCATCTCCTTAAAACCCCATCTCAGCCAGCTGTGAGAGATGCTCAGTGTGGGAAGTCTCGTGCCGGCTGCATCGCCCTCGGGTGGATTTCACACGTAGAGATTCAGCGTGTGCTCTGAAGCCTTAATTACACCTCTGACAGTGGGGATAAAAAAATCCCAGGACGGAAGGTCAGTTTTACAGCCCGAGATACGCACTGGGTTGTATGGTTTTTTGCATTGCCGTTGCTTCCCTTCCCTTGCTCACCAAGGAAGAGCCGCCTTGCACCCCAGCAAGGTTTCCTGTGCCCTGCAGGGTCTCACCGCTGCAGCGCAGCATTATTAACGCTGCCAATCAAGCCACCCTCCCCCAAAGTGATGCTGCTAACAAACTCACCATGAACTCAGCCATGGCAAGCGCATGATTAGTGGGAATCAGTCTCTCCGTCCCTTTGAAGGGTGAGAGGAGTGGGGTTGGGACCTGTCTGTTCCCAGTATCATGCCAAAAAGGTACTGTGAGCAGGCAGTGGGCAAGGAGAAGGTGCTTGGCGAGCCTTGGGGGGACCTAGGAGTGCAGGAGGGGGCTCAGGACACTCCTGTTTGCTCCTGAGCTCGGGGATGTCAGGGTTGGACAGCCATGGCAAGGCCTCAGGGCACTTTGTGGGGGTGATCAGCCACCAAAACCCTTACCTGAGCAGACACGGAGGGTTTCCTCACTCTTTGTAAATCTTCTTCCAAGCTGCACTTCCTTTGAGTTAACACTAAGACAGGGAGAGGAGAGGCTTTCTTGCATGAATAATACAACCAGCATCCTCCTGTCCATCAGATGAGATAAAAAGCCTCCAGGGACACAGAGGAAGACAACATTATTATACAGGTCACCAATAGGTTATTCTATAATCCTCCTGCATGGGGCTTCACTCCCTGGTGCTGGTAGCACCGGCTGCAGTAGGGAACCGTGTCCCTTGTGCAGAGCTGCAGGGATGTGGGATAACACAGTCTGACAACTACGACTGGCACCATTGTTGTGCACGGCAAAAACAGTAACACCAAGCCATCCAAAATGACACAACAGCAAGGGTGCCTTAAGAACTAGATATAAGGAAGACATTTTTTATCCTGAGGGTGGTGAAACACTGGCACAGGTTGCCCAGAGAAGTTGTAGATGCCTCATCCCTGGAAACATTCAAGGTCAGGTTGGATGGGGCTCTGAGCAACCTGATCTAGTTGAAGATGTCCCTGCTCACTGCAGCGGGGGGTGCACTGGATGAATTTTAAAGGTCCTTTCCAATCCAAACTATACTAAGATTCTATGATTCTATGATTCTATGATGAGACCAGCGCATCCTCTCAGGACGGCCCCATCATCTGTATCCCCCTTCCCCAGGAATGATCTTGCCAGGATGCTGAAAGTGGTGGCAGCGGGGAGGGGACTGCGAGGCAACATGGTGGCTAGGAAGAGCAGTGAGACCTTTGCAGACATCATGGTCCTTCTTGCATGCTCCTGGAGTGTGAAACATGCTTGATGGGATGCGAGACCACTTTGCATTGCAGAGTTAAAACTGGGGGCACATGGGGTGGGGACAGGGGGCTTTCATGGGCATGGTGGCATCCCCGCCAGCAGCTGGTGGCCACGGGAGCAATGGCAGGAGCTGTCCTGCACCCAAAGCAGGAAAAATACAGGACACCAGTGTCCACTTGCCCCTCTGTGGGGTTTCCTGCTCAAATCTCGCTGTCCCTGACTTCATCCTGGTGTGAGAAATTTGCCTGATGTCATGGCTAGGTCACTCATCTCACCTGCCAGCTCAGATTAGATCCTGAGATTTGTGTCAGATCAGATTTTGAAGGTTTATTTCACACTGGTGGTGTGCTGTGCTCCTGGGGACAAAGGTGACAGCAGGAGGAGAAGGAGCAGGGCAGAGAGGTTTCCTGGGAAATATTTATTTCCCTTCCCTGCTCCTCTCCTGTTGACCTATTCCTATATAAGCTATAAGGGTGTGATAGAAAAATTATTAGTATTTGCAATCTGAGAGGTCTGGCTCAAAGGTTTATCCTAATTAAAAGAACATTCCTTTTGACTAAAAGCTAACAGCCTCTGACTGTTTCCAAATCCCTGCTTCTGAGCTAAGATAATACTGGGTGGGCCACTCCTATAGGCTCCACCAAGAGCCATCTCTCTGTAGTGTTATGGTATTTGCTGTTTGATTCCTTCTCAGAATTGTGGCAGTTAGCAAGGTCCCTCCTGGGCATGGATACTGGGCTTTGCTAACATTCAATTTACTGTTTTCCTCACCTCTTTCCATTTTTTCTGAAGCAGTATATAGGCTGGGGGTCTGCAATCACTTGGCAGACAACAGAGGAGCAGAGGGGGAGGTGCTGTCTAAATGTCCTCTTCTTGAGATTATAGTTAATGAAGCTTCTATTTGACCGACCCTAAATTGAACTTGGGTTTTTATGCACTTGGAGTCCCCAGATTCTCCAACAAGGGTCAGTCTGAGCCCTCTGCACTGATGTCACCAGCTCTGTCACAGTATTTCACCATCAGGACAGCCGCAGGGGACATGAGAGATCTCACTCATGGTGTGGTCAGAAGATCTCCCATGACTGTATCTCAGTTGCTCAAGAGCAGTCCACCTTTCCAGTTGGGTTCTCCTGGTTCCTCACCCAGCAGAGGGGGCAGGAAGGCTCCCAACTGCAACATGAGCCCCCCAGAGCATCCCTGCTAAGATGTTTCCAGCCTGTGAACTCAGCAGCACCACCTGGTCTCTGCCAACCCAACTCTCCAACCCATAAAACAACCAATTTGAGGTAGCATCCAGTTGGAAAGGGGTCAGTTTTGTAAACTTTAGCTTGCCATGGCACTGTTGAGATGGAAAGCAATCAAGCAGCAGTCACAGCTCTTGGCATCTGGGAGGATTTACTTTGCACTGGCACCATGATGTTTTTAAAAGAAGTACTTACCAAGCGTCAAAATATTTCTCAATGATATTAGAGGCCTTTAGCAGCTGTAATTTAACTGCAAAGCAACCTGATGCAGGCAAAGGACCACACAGCTGGAAATTTTTGCTGCAAAGGCACCATTTTATGGCTGTTAAGCTGTTGGCCTCTCTACATTGTAAAGCTGTTAAACAAACACAGCCCTGGGCTCACACCATGTGGCAGTGAGGCACAGAGTTTTGGCAGGAGTGGGCTGGCAACAACAGGGGCTTCAAAGGGCCCATCACAGCCCCACGGTGGGAGGAGAAGGACTTGGAAACATGGCAGCAGAGTGTGGAGGTTCATGTAGAGTCGCATCCTCCTCTGGTTTAGCGTGGGCTTCAATTGCCATGCACGTATGGATCCTATGCATCCTACTGCTGTCACAGCTGGTGGTCAGCAGACCCTTAAATCACCCTCTTGCAGGAAGGTGATATTCGAGGGAAGCCTGAACATGGAAGATTTGGATGGTATTGATAGCTTTGAATGGGGAAATAGATGCCTCAAGAGGAGGGGCCACATGCTGCAGGCTGCGTATCCTTTGCCGCATATCTTGTAGCAAGCTCCATTAGCACCATGAGATGCTCCAAGCACAGCCCTACCCTGAGAAACACAAGCTGAGCCCTTTTCCTAATGGGAACACAGCAAATCCACGGGGAAGAACTAAAATATGCTTGCTGAGCTCAGTGCTCAAAAATTCGAAGAAATGTGGAAAATCTCCACAAATATAAGAAGGTCCCTGGCTATTTTTTTGTTATTTCCTTCCATCTCTTCTAATGGCCAATCCTTATTCCTCTGGCTCTGAAGCTGATCTTAGGAGGCAGAAATGGCTGGTCCTGCTGTGGGGACGTGCAGTGGGCGATACATCCAGCTGTGCTGCCTGCAGCCACCTGTCCAGGACAGGCAATTCCAACAGCTGCTGTCATGACCTGTTTTTCTAGGTCAGAAGCTGTTTTAGAAAAACACTGGTGACTCTTTATCATCATGAGGGCACCAGGCAGAGATGGACAGGGTGGCCATCCCAGGATGGTGGGGCTGTTGCTCTGTCCAAGGGTCCCACCCTCAAGTGATACTCCATCTCCTGAAGCTTCCCAGGAAATTTTGTCCTGACAAGAGCAGTTCTTTTGCAACCAGCTGATGTTAGGACTTACCCAATACCACCAGACTGCGTATCTTACACTGTTTTCTCTGCCAAATGTTGACTGCGTGGGGCTTTCCATTGCTACCAGACAGACTAAAGAGAATTAGAGAAGTTGTGGCTCTCGCATTGGCAATAAAAAAGGAAGCTGTGGTAGCATTGTTGTCCTTGCTTGCAGCATTTCCTCCTATTTTTTTCATGAAAACTTTAAATTTTGGAGTCTAGTTTCTGTACCTTGTGGGTTTTTTAATGCAGCTTCTCAGCCATGAAGGGATGCTGCAAGGCTTGACTCCGAATGGTTGGAAAGCAACCAGCCAAGTAGCAAGAACTAGTGTTGGATGTGTCTTCATTCAGGTGGTGGTTCATGTGGTTGCACAACTTGATCCTCTTTCAGACCCCTCTCACTGATGTGTGCCTATGTCTTTGTCCTGCCAAGTGGCTGCAAAGAAATGTCTCTGTGTTAATAGAAAGAAGTCAATGGGACGTTTTCCACATAGAGCTAGAAAAAATGTTCATGAGTTTGTTTCCCAGTGATTTAGGTGATCCATTTTGAGAAGATGGACTAGCAAATTATTGCTGCTGCCTGGTGAAATTGTTTTTTCCTCCCTGATGGATGCAGCCCCACTGTGTGCAGTTTTTTTCGTCTAAGAGTGGTTGTTTTGATGAGAAGTGGGTGAGCGTCTCCTGGATGAAACCAAAATCTGCCAGCCTCGCATGTCCTCTTGCTAAGCAATTTGCTGCTCCGCTGCATTTGGAAGATTGCACTAAAGTTGCTTTCCTGGCACCAGGATCCCATTTGAGACTTAGCACAAAACTAATTTGGTTACAAATCTCAAAGACACAAACAAAAGCTATTTTTAAGCCTTTGAGAAGTACGGTGCAAATCAGACCATTCAGACAAACTATCACAAGGGTTTCTTACCCTTATTTCAGCCACCAAATTCTCCAAAATTTTGGGACCCTGGTGCAATTGGGTAGCTGAGATCCAGCATGTGCCCATTGCCAATATGCAAAGACTCACAGGGCTGTAGTCACCTCCCAGTGAGCGTCATGGAGGTCCCAGCACACCCTTTGGCTTGCTGCCTCTCTTGGGTTACTAAAGATATTTGTGGCTGTTGGTTCTTCCTTCTTAGGGATGTCATGTGCTTCCTCAGGGCCCAGCCTCTCAGAATCACATGAACCCAAAACCTGGTGATTTTTTAAAAAAATAAATAAGGTAAATCTCATAAAACAAATGTCCGCAGCTGGGACAGAATGCTGGGGATCACATCCCTTCCCTTGGTGTCCTGGTGCCAACTGAGGTCTGTGTCAGGTAATGCAGGAGTGCCAGCAATACCCACATCACTCCACTCATCCACGTGGGCCATATCCAACCCACATTGCTCGTGCACCTCTTGAACCTTCACCACCTTCAGAGGGAGCCTGAACAAACTCAAACATTTTAAGGGCTGTGCTTAGTCGTCGTCCTTTCCTTCCATTGCCACAGGAGCTGAGCCCTCTGCAAGACAGCATAGCTCTGTGATGGGGAACAGTTGCTCAAAGGGGGGGGGGGTGTCCCTCCTGCAGGCATCAGGATGCTCATCCCAAAAAAAAACCCTCCAACCCATGTGGGATGAGGAGCTACATCTGCATGAATCTCTGTGTAATGTAAGTTGCAGCATTTGGCACATTATTGTTGTGGCTATTCCCATTCCGGTGGGCTCCCAACAGCATTTGGCATGGGGGGAGCAGAGGGCCGCCGCTCATCCCAGGGCTGATGGCTGACATTTATTTTGCCAGTTTTCTTCAAACACTGCAACCCCCTGAGTCTATTCCCCAGGTGGTTTGGCCGGGGGCTGCCATCAGCATTACTCAGAAGAATCTTTTCCTTTGCTAAGGAGTTTCCTATGTACCAGGGAGCAGAAGATGTTGAAAAACAAATGAAGCTTGGATTCTCCATGGGTCTTCCTGGCATTATTGCTGATATTTAAAAAACCAAAGCAGTTCCCCATTGGTTTTATTAGCCTTTCTATCCTGGCATTTAAACAGAGATAGGATTGGTGTGGTTGGTATCTGCAGACACGCACTGTGATGCTCTCTGGGGTTTCTCTGAAGGGCAGGATACCCAGGGCGCTGTGTCCAAAGCACCTGAGCTCCTCTGAGATGCTGGAAGGCATTTCAACACTGTGATTGCCAGTAATGCTACCCTGCAGATTATCTCGCATCAAGGAGATAAGGGTATTTGGGTCCTCGGAGTGCAGCTGGACTGTAGGGTGGGAGCAAGGTTGCTCTTAGCCTCAAGACAAGCCGTTCTTGAGGTCATCTTAAGCTAAAATGATGCTTCAGTATTTAATTCTCTCAGCTAACCAGTGGGATTTGAGTAATGAACTGGTGAACTGAGCTGAGTCTGTTCACCTCTTGGAGGGATGTCCTGAGCAGCATCCCAGAGTGTCCTGGGGAAGAGAGGTGTCATGTCCATCTGTGTCACCCTGTGCCTGGCAGTGGTTTCTAGGCCCTCATGACTTGGAGATCATGCTTCCTCTCTTCTTGGTTTCAGGCATGGAAGAAACGCTGGTTCATCCTGCGCAGCGGTCGGATGAGTGGCGACCCCGACGTCCTGGAATACTACAAAAATGACCACTCCAAGAAACCTTTGCGTGTGATCAACCTCAATTTCTGCGAGCAAGTGGATGCGGGCCTGACCTTCAACAAGAAGGAGCTGCAAGACAGCTACATCTTTGACATCAAGACCAGCGACAGGACCTTCTACCTGGTGGCTGAGACAGAGGACGACATGAACAAGTGGGTTCGCAGCATCTGCCAGATCTGTGGCTTCAACCAGTCTGAGGAGAACACAGGTACCGTGAGAGCCATGTCCATGGCCAAGAGCATCTCCTATCCTGTCCTCCCAAAGGGGCCCAGCTCCTTTTTCAGATTCGACTTGTGAGAGGGGGTGCAGCCCACCACAAGGCTGGGAGGGCTGGAGTGGGAAATGGGTGGACACGTAGGAAACCTCCACAAGGCTTTCCTACCTTTGATATCTGAAGTAGAGCAGGCTTTGCCTCTGTGAGCCACCTGATTCATTTTCCCCCCATAACTGTAGACCTTTCAGTCTCTTATAAGAAGTTGATGGGGTCTGGGGATTATTTTAGCTGCAGCCTTTGTCCTCATCTGTCACCAAAGTCCCTTTGAGAATCATGGGAATCAGCAGTGAAAATCCCCCTTGTTCAGAGGTTACAATCCCTTGGTGTGTCGGGAGAGAAGCTTTACTAGGACCATGTCGCTCTCCACTGTGATTGTCCCCAGTGCAGACAGGGTCTCACATGACAGATGCATCCTCCCCACCTGCATCTCTGTCTCCTGGGATCCATTGGGAAAGCTCTGGGAGGGGAGAGGGAAACACTGTGGTTTTGCGCAGTAGCAGGACCTGTTCCACCAGTCGTGTTCCACTGTCCAAACTCGGTTGCGTTTGGCAAGCCTCTGCAGTGAGCACTGGTGAGCTGTCTCCACTTCTCCAGCACCATGAGGGCTCACATAAATCCTGAGTGAGATGGTATAGGGTATGAGCATGGACTGCAGTGCTGCGATTGCCTGCTGGTCCCATTACACCTGGTAGCACCTCTGGGCATCTTTGGTTTATCTCATCCATGGTCTAGTCTCATGCAGGAGACCCCAATCCCATGCTCCATCTACATGAAACTCCCCATAATAAAGTCCAGCTTGAATCTGGTTTGGTCCCTCATGGAACAGCTGCCATCCTCAGGAGCTGAAACCCTGCCAAGAGCTTGTCAGGCAGGACAGCAAACAAAGCATCAGAGCAGCACGGATGCGATCTTCACCAACTGACGCATGAAACTGGACGTCACCTTGGCAATGGGTGTACAAGTGGTAGAAAGGATCCTTGATAATGCCGCCAGCATGGTCTTGCAGGGAAAGGTCAGGCTAAATAAATTACATCCCGTTCCAATGTCAGCAGCAGCACAGTCCTCGAGGTTCAGCAAAATCATTCAGGCTCTTTTTTAAGAGCTGTTTTGTTGCAGGATTTTCCATTTTGCATGCGTTCAGCTGAGGGAACTGTTTTTCTTCCCATTTAGTAAAATGAGCTTCCAGCCCAGCAGCAGCGGGATCAATACTGGACTTCAGTGAAATATAAATCTGGGCAGCAAAAGGAAAAACAATCTCCCGCTTGCAAGTACATCTGTCCCAAAGGGCACATAGGGCTCATCAGGCTGCAGAGATCCAACCACTGTTCCCCTCAGGATCACAGAGTGACATCAGCAAAAGAGGAACAAAAATCCCTATTTGTAACAGAATCACAGCGCGTTAATGCTGTAGGGAAAGTACCCACTTGAAACAGTACCCAGCTGCCAAAGTGTGATTTTCTGAGTCAGCCGAGAAAAAGCCTGCAGTGGCAAATGCAGCAGATGTGTCCAGATGCTGCAGTAAAGAGGGAACGTGAATTATTCAGGGTTGGTGCTTCACTTTGGTGCTCGCCTAAGCGATGACCCCACACTCACCTTTCCTTCACCATCCCTGCTTAGTAATGGCAAATAAATCACCAATTTCCCAAAGTAGATAATGTTTGTTTCAAGGACCCACGGTCCGAGGCTGGGCGGAGAGTTTGCAGGATCATTGCAGCATGATGGGTATTGGGAGTCTTGTCTGGTTTAACGTACATAAGCCCATCACCCATCCTTCCTGATGGGTCAGCTGGAGGGAGAAATAAAACAGTCATAGCAATATTTATAACTGCTGCACTCCCTCTTCATCACCTCCTTATAGAATCATAGAATCATTTAGGTTGGAAAAGACCCTTAAGATCACCAATTCCAACTGTTAACTCAGCACTGCCAAGGCCACCGCTAAACCATGTCCCTAAGCACCACATCTACACGTCTTTTAAATGCCTACTGGTGGGGACTCCACCACTTCCCTGGGCAACCTGTTCCGGTGCTTGACAACCCTTTTGGTGAAGAATTTTTTCCTAAAATCCAATCTAAACTTCCCCTGATGCAACTTGAGGCCATTTCCTCTTGTCCTATCGTTTGTTACTTGGGAGAAGAGACCAACCCCCACCCAGCTGCAACCTCCTTTTAGGGAGTTGTAGAGAGCGATCAGGTCTCCCCTCAGCCGCCTCTTCTCCAGGCTCAACATCCCCAGTTCCCTCAGCTGCTCCTCATCGGACTTGTGCTCCAGACCCTTCCCCACTTTGTTGCCCTTCTCTGGACATGCTCCAGCACCTCAATGTCTGTCTTGTAGCAAGGGGCC
Organism: Aramus guarauna; assembly: GCA_013400195.1. NCBI lineage: Eukaryota > Metazoa > Chordata > Aves > Gruiformes > Aramidae > Aramus > Aramus guarauna. The sequence goes on from VXBL01009548.1 coordinate 800,629, forward strand.
CAAAACTGAACTCAGTACTCAAGATGAGGCCTCACCAGTGCTGAGTACAGGGGGACGATCACTGCCCTGCTGGCCACACTGTTTCTGATACAAGCCAGGATGCTGTTGGCCTTCTTGGCCACCTGGACACACTGCTGGCTCACATTCAGTTGACCGTCACCTCCAGGTCCTATTCCACCAGGCAGCTTTCCAGCCACTCTGCCCCCGGCCTGGGGTTGTTGTGACCCAAGTGCAGGACCCAGCCCTGACCCTTGTTGAACCACATACAGCTGGCCTTGGCCCATCGATCCAGCCTGTCCAGATCCCTCTGTAGAGCCTTCCTACCCTCAAGCAGATCAACACTCCTGCCCAACTTGGTGTTGTCCTTGAAGCCATGGATTGATGGGTGGAAGACAATGAGGAGTTCGCATGAGAATAACTCAATTCCTGGGTAGAAATAGAGACTGAAACCTCTGGCATTTCTTTCTTAGTCTTCACCCCTTCATCCTTAAGCTTCTCTGTGCCTTGTTGTAGCCTCTGCCTTGGAGAATGAACGAGTCAGTAATTGAATGCACCAAAAAGGGGAGGAAGAGGTAACCATCATGGGCAGGAATAGCTCCATGCTAATTGTAGCAATTAATTAACTAAATCTCCCTCTCCCAGCAGACGGGCAGCATGGCAGAACGAGATCAGAAACTGCCAGGGAAGCCACTGTGCACATTTTTCTGGTTGTTCCTGTTCCTGGGTGCGTGACTGCTTTATGCTGTCCTGAAAGCCTTGCTGGGTCCGGCCCCAAAGCCAGGCTGTTCCCAACTGGGTTATATTCGCATCCCAGCCAGGGAAGTGATCCACAACCAGCAAAGGTGTTTACGATAGCTGCCATCACACACTGAATTACATCCTGCTTTAAGGGATACGCCACATTAGCTGAGCCCCAGCCACTGGTCACAACTTTGCTTTTAACCTACCAGTGGTGGAGGAAAATCCCCTTAGCTTTTGGGGCAGTTTGGGTAAAAGCCTATTTCACCAGTGTCTCATGAGGGTAGGGAAAACATGGGTTTTCTTTTTTTTTTTTTTTTTTAGCATGATTTAGTGGCAACCTGAACGTAGCCACATGCGGGGATGCAAACTGACTGCAAACGCTCTGCACCGGCGCAGGATCGTGCTTGGGTGCTGCCCCCACTCCCAAAAGGCAAAAAAATTAAAAGGCCGAATGAATTTGTACCCTTTGATGCTTATTTCTGTTTGCAACTTGACAGGAGAGTGTAAATTTTCTGTTGCGTGGTTTTCACATTAGTCCTTCATGTCCTGTCTAGACTGGGGGACTCTAAGGATTAAGAAATAGGCTGGAGTTTAGGGCAGTTTAACGCCGTGCTATGGTTTAGCTGCTGGTATAGCTGATCGCTGGCTGCATTACACATCTGGTTTGTCAAAAGGAAGCTCGTTTTAGCCTCAGGGACCTAAACATCAGTGAAGTGGTGGGTACCTCCGGCCGGCCCAGCTCCACTGAGGAGCAGCTGCTCCGCAAAGCCGCCACGGTGGCTTCGTTCCCCGCCCCAACCTGAATATAATAGCAGAGCAGCGCGATTACATCTACCAACAGAAGGGAAATTAAATTGGCTCTAAGGTGTTTATCCAGACTGCGGCGAAGCTTTTTGTTTCTGTTAACACCTATTTACTTTGAGAGCTAATTACTATTTTTGAACAAGCGGAGCCTTGCAGGATCCCAGCTCCTCCACAGGTCCAGGGAAGCCGGCAGGGCTCGAGCAAAGAAGATAGGCTCAAGACTGCACCCAAACACTGTTTTTACCCTGCAATTTGCACTGCTGCCACTTCAGCCAGCTTGAATACAATGGGGGGAGACCTGCTGGGGACCCTGAGCCACAGGCTGCGGGAGCAACGCAGGCGCGTGGGTATTTCAAACCATCTGCATTTTCCCTGCCCTAGTGGGCAGGCAGCCAGGGCTCAGCTGTGAACTGGATTTTCTCATATGCTTTGTTTGCTGGAGTTAAAAAAATTACCAAATCCCACTAAACATATCTCATGTGCCATTAACCCTTTCCGATGCTTCAGCCAAAACCCTGCTTTGTCCCATTCCTGATATGACAGAGGTGCCGCTATGGCAGCATATAATTTAATTTTTCGTAAACCAATGTATGTCCTTGCAGTAAGCATGTCCTTGCAGGGGTCCTGTGCCCAAGTTAGTTATTACAGAGGGGTCGATACCTTTATTAACTCTATCCCAATTTACTGTGCCATCTCAAGCACCTCCCTGCAGCTTCTCTTCTGCCTCCTCTGTGGGGCAGGGACTCTCTCGGGGGCTTGGATTCGTGAGTGCTGAGCAAACACCCAGGAGAGTTTAAGAGCTTATTCATGCACCAGGTTAATGTCCCTGTGCTAGAAGTTTAATCCAGCCATGGAAGCAGGGCAGGGAATATTTGTGGGTGAGTAAATGTCCTTGCTCTGAGCTGAAGGCTCCTGTCACTCAGAGAGGGTGAGCAGGGCGTGGGAAAGGGATGGCGCTGGGCTTCTGCCCCGATGGGTTGTGTCTGGCAGCGGAGACCTCTCCCACCCAGCCCAGGCATGTTGTCTTCTTTTTTTTTTTTTTTTTTTTTAGATCTGGGACTTTATTTCTTTTATTTATTTCTCTGCTTTCTGCCAGGGGGCTGTGCCAGGGCAGTCCTAGGCTCTGGCTCACTCCTTACTCCATCTCCAAGACTCGACACTGTCATTTTGCATCACGGCTAGGATCGATCCCCAGGAATCCCAAGGCTTTTACTGTCTCGTCAAACGCAAGTCAGGGCCAAGCATTAATGTTTAATGGAGACCTGAGTGTCTCTCCCTCCTCCTTCAACTCAGCCATGCTCGTTCCAGCAGAGTTTGCAGGATCAGCCTCTGGACACAAGTCACTTTCTGCTCACATTGAGGAGAGCTCCTACTCCCCACATGCATGGTCTACACTGAGGGTCTCTTTGGCTTGATGCTGCCCCAGACCCCTCCACCAGTTGTCTCCTTCCAGCCCATGAGAGCAAATTTATTGCTTTAGTACCCACTTGACTTGCTTTGACTGGGGGTCCCATATGAATCACTGGCTGGTTGCTTCCTAACCAGCTGCCTACTTGACTGGGCTGCCTGCAAGTCTGTGCTACAAGCCTGTATGGCTTCTCTTGCTCCCTCCTTGCTCCTCTCCCAAAAATGTGTTGGTCCTAGCATCAGGCTGCTGATGCCTCTCATGCCATCAGTTCCTTGCAGCCAGGTTTGCATGGGTGTTTGCTGAGCAAAGGGAGTTCAAGGTGGTCTGGAGAAAAGATAGCACAAAGTTACCCCTTGAAGACTTGCTCAAAGGACAGGAGCTGCCCAAAAGCTCAGCAAAGAGGCTGCAGGTAGCGAGACTAGAGTAAAAACATAGATTTGCATGTCATACACCACCGACCTCCCCTAAACACCCCTGAATCACCAGTGTTCACCATCCCTGTGTGCAGGAGCGGGGCACTGGGGAGCCCAAGCAAGGTGATGGCTCTGGGGCAGCCCCCACTTTCCTGCTGCTGCTGCCACCTCTCCCATGACCGGGCAGAACCAAAGCAGAGGGGAAACACTAATGACCGCTGCAAGGCCAGGTACTTCCTTCCTATTGTGCCTGGCACACGCCTCCTTCCTTCCCTGCTCGTGCCCTGGAGGGGGTGCAAGCTCTGCACCATGCCAGGGAGTGTGCTGGGGGCTGAGGAACGGGGGCAAGGAGGGAGACACAGGGATGCCCTTGTGTCCCTGGAAGAACCCAGGCCCCAATGTACTTTATTTCAGTGTCTGCAGGCAGCACTGCCACCTAAGGGCAGCCAAGCAGGCAGTCCTATGTGGAGCCTTGTGCCCTCAAGCTGGGCCAGGACTTGACTCTTCAGCTTCTGTTGACGCAAGTCGATTGGTCTTGACTCCCACTTTAAGCTCTGATATGGGTCACACTTGGATATCAATTCACTTGGAGGCCAATCTGCCCCCTGGCAGACAGTACGACACTCTACAACAAGCGACGAGCAAGATTATGGTTGAGTTGAGCTTGACCCATGGGAAGGATAGGGCAGATCTGGTTGGGTTCTCTCCATGTATCTCACCTTCCCGTGTCTCATTCACCTACCCAAAGATCTAATGTCCCCTGCCTCACTGGAGACTCAGAAGTGGCCTGCGTTGGGGACAGCAATGTGGGGTCCCTGACCCTTGAGCTCTTTCCTCTAACCCAACACCCTACCATCCGTATAGATGTAGCCTTTTCCTCAGTGTTCCCATCATTACTTTCAGCACTCAGTGTCCTGGAGCTCCTTCTTTTAAAATGCCATACATCACATCTGACCCACTGGTTGCATATCTCAAGGGCATTTGGATCTGTCCCACCCATCCTTCTGTACCATGTGCTGATTTTTCCTAACAAGGGAAACAACCATGGCTGCAGATTCACTCTGGGAGGACGAATGCAGATGTCATGTCTCAGCCCAGGCTTGACCTAGCATCACTGGAATGGATGGGGAAGACGCAGTGACCTCAACTCACTTTGTAGTAGGCTCACGGTTGAACTTCAGGTGCATGCAAATGCGTCCTTGCCTAAGTTCCTTAGTCATCCTGCCTCTTTAAATTTGTTCCAGACTTCCCTGACCCTGGTTTTCCTGCTCCACAAACAGCAAGTTATTTTAAGATCTGACACTGTTCAGCTTTTATTTCAGTGTAAACAATACTGGAGATGGAGTGGTCTTGGCACAAAGGAGCAGCTTGAGAGCAATTAAGTTCCTGCTGCCTTTTTTCCCCTCCTTTTTTCCCTCTTTCCTTTTGGAGATGAGGTAATTCAGGTGCTAATGAGTCTGCTGAAGAGCAGAGAGCCACTAAAGACCCAGAATTTGCTTCCTAGAAGACAGAAACGGGGAGAGATATTGCTGATCTCTACCTTCTGGTCAGAGTCTCCTTGCTGCTGTTCTCCTGGCATTTTGGAGAGGGAACCGTCACTGTTGAGAGAGAGATATGTGCTGGTGGTTGTAATCTGTCTACTTTGGGGAGAAGATGGAAAAAAATGTCTAAAATGAGGAGAATCGTTTGCACCAAGAAAATGCCCATTTCTTTCCCTTGGCTCTTCAGGGAACCAGGACTGATGAGCTCAGGTGGACACATCCACTGTGTAGACTCCTAAAACTCTGCTGCAATGAATCCCAACCATCTCAGGATTGCTGTCAAGACCTTTGAGATATTTGGATTTTCAAACTGTGTCATTTGTCATCATTTCATTTACACCAGATGAGGCTCAACCCCTAGTATTCTTCATAGTTCTTCTTCTTGCTATACTCAGCTCTTCATCAAGTTGTGTTACCAGAACTACAGGATCATGGTCAACATTTCACTGCTGTGATGGTCACTGTCAATACCAAAAGCAGATTTCTAGACCATCTAGGTGCCAAGAAGAGGACTGAAGCAGAGATACAGAAGACTTTAGAAACCAGAAAGCAAGATAAAAGGTCTTTAAGGTATCTACATCTCCAGAAAGCCAACCTTCTGGCTGCAAGGGGTCTGATGCAATTGAACATCTGAGGTTTGCAATACTGGATCAACATTTTCTTCAGAGTCTGAGATTTGGGAATTTAGGAATTTTCAGGATTTTATATGTTTTATTGTGTCTGTGGATATTTTACAGAGTTGAGGCTGGAAAAATCCTGAAGATATGTCAGCCTTGTGTTTCCAAACCCATAACTCTGCTATCCCAGAGAGACCCCTGGGAGATACATGTTAGTTGAGCCCCCTTTAACCAGCATTGATGGGAACTGGCAGAGGATGCAGCCATTTGTGGGAGCACCAGGTTTATAGGCAAAGAATGCTCTTATCTTGGAGCAATAATAAAACCATCAACCAGGAAAAAAAAAAAAAAGAAAATTTATGCTCAGCTTTCAAAAAAGACCAACAGCCAAATACTCCAGTTCTTCATGACTGTTTCCCAGCAGGCACGCAGGACAAGGGTATCTGACCAGCCTCTCCTGAAGATAAATATGGAGCTGGACGACTGAGGCCTTTAGGGAAAATCCTGCACTTTCCTGGCCAAAGTCCCATTGGGTTTGCTGAGCTGGGGCTGGGATTTGAGCTCGGAGGGAAGGAAGAAATGAGTTCAAGAGGTTTAGGGGAGTTTTAGAGCAAAAAACATCGCCCAACCTTTCCAGCACAGGTTTCCCAGCAGAGATCGGCAAGCTGCATTCATACCTCTCAGCCCGGCCCAGGGCTGTCTCCTGGGCCAGGTACCCAGAATCAGAAACCCATTTAAAATAATTCTTTTTATAATTGGCTTTTATCACCACGAGCCCTGTGTGCGTCAGGTCAGCCCCATTAGTTTAATGGGCGCTGAGGAATTTTTAGGATGACTTACTGACCGTGGAAAAATGAGTGCGGCAGACGGTATCAGCATTACATCAAAAAGCAAAACCATGCAAAGTCTTTGGAAACAAAAACAGCTGATGGACTCAGAGTGAAGCGACCGGCGAAGCAGCACTGTCTGAGCAAAACCGAGGGAGGGAGGGAGGCATTTTGGGTGTCAGCCAGCTGGGACGAAACTTGCAGTCAGATCTGCCCGCATTTTTATTTCCCAGAGGGGTCCTGGGACGGTTTCAGCCCATGTGTCCCAGCCATGCCGTGTTGGGGTTAATGGAGCTGTACCCCGTGCCTGCAAAGCTGCTTGGGCATCGGGACGGAACGCGGATCTGCAGGCGATGCCCGACACGTACGAGCTGGGGTGGGAAACACGGTGGACATGGGACCCCGAAACACGTGTGCGAGCAAGTTGGAGGACGAGGGAGAAAATCACAGCAACCTTCGCAGCAGATAATTTCAGGCAGTTTCTCACAGCACAGTTCTTCCCCGCCACCCCCCCCAAACCAACATATTCCCCCTTTTCTTCCCTCCATATATTTCATATTGTTCCTTCCAAACCTTTGATAGGCACCGTGGCTTATAAGCCCTGAGCACTGCTTTGTAAAACCTGATAAAAGCCAGGACATATTTAGACTCTGATTTTCTAGATCTCAGTGCCTGTTTGTTTACTGGTTTGTATTGCTTTATATTTCCAATTAAAACCGAGCCTGAGTGAAAGGAAAACTTTCTAAAGCCTTTAAAGCCTCTGAGCTAAGGCACACAGAGCAGGAAGGAGCCGTGAAGCTGTCGCTTGCTGTGAACTTTCCATGACACCACTCAGGGTTTGTTTCCAGACTGATTTTTATTTATGAATGCGGTAGCATTTATTACTGATTTTATCTGTAAAGATAACACTTCTTCCCTAGATGGTTTCTATGCTTCAGTTATAATTACTGCCTGCTTCTCAAACATACTTCTGCATTATTTAATGTGGTACAATGTCAGAGCCGTAATGTTGGCAAATTATTACTTGGACTGTGGGGTTACACCTGATCCAGAGATGCCCGTGTCCACATGTGCCCTTGCCACATCACGGCTCCTTCTGGGAAGGCTGAGAACATCTCTCAGGGTCCCTCAAGGTGTAGATGTAACCAAGAAACCAGTCTTTTGCTATGCTGGGTGCTGCACAAGTACTGAGCATAAAGGCAGCCTCTGCTTGAAGGGATTCATCGTCGAGGCACAGCATTGATATGTTGGTGCATCTTTTCTTCTGCCTGTAGCCATTTTCTGCCAGAGGCAGCTTGGTCATGGTACACGCTCCCTCCAAGCTGGGAATGGTCTTAAAAGGGACACTTGGCCGCAGGTCCTGAAAAACTTGATAAAAAATGAGACTGCCCAATGAGATGTCATTTCATAGAATGATAGAATCATAGAATCATAGAATTAATCATAGAATCCCAGACTGGTTTGGGTTGGAAGGGACCTCAAAGCCCATCTAGTACCAACCCCCTGCCATGGGCAGGGACACCCTCCACTAGCCCAGGTTGCCCAAAGCCCCATCCAACCTGGCCTTCAACACTGCCAGGGAGCCAGGGGCAGCCACAGCTTCTCAGGGCACCCTGTGCCAGGGCCTCAGCACCCTCACAAGGAAGAATTTCTTCCTTATATCTCATCTCACTTCAGCTTCAGGCCATTCCCCTTGTCCTGTCACTCCCTGCCCTTGTCAACAGTCCCTCTCCAGCTTTTTCTGGAGCCCCTTTAGGTACTGGAAGGTGCTCTAAAGTCTCCCTGGAGCCTTATCTTCTCTCCTGTTTATGTCTTCTATTCCCCCCTTGCTCCCAGTCCACTACTTCTCTCTCTGAGACTCAGCCCTAGGAGGGAGATACAGTTTCCACAAGGCATCCAAGTAGCAGCTTCACTGTTGGTCCATGTGTGGTGAGTTTACCCTGGCTGGAGGCAGGTGCCCCCAAAGCTGCTCCATCACCGCCCTCCTCAGCTGGGCAGGGGAGAAAAAATACTGAAAGGCTCGTGGGTCAAGATAAGGATGGGGAGAGATCACTCACCAATTACAGTCATGGGCAAAATAGACTTGACTTGGGGAAATTGATTTAATTTATTGCCAATCAAATCAGAGGGGGATAATGAGAAATAAAACCAAATCTTGAAACA
>VXBL01009548.1:810126-856752 GCA_013400195.1 Aramus guarauna
GCCTTGGCCAGTGGCGGGTCTGTCTTGGAGCTGGCTGTCATTGGCTTTATCAGACATGGGAGAAGTTTTTAGAGGCTTCTCATAGAATCCACCCCTGTAGCCCACTGGCTACCAAAACCTTGCTGCACAAACCCAATACACCATGCTTATGATCACTTTAAGTCACAGAGGATGAAACAAATACTTACAGCTAAGTGTGAAAAAAAAACAACTTGAGTCTCCATCCTTGGAGATACTCAAAACCCAACTGGACACAATCCTGAGCTGCTGCAGAGGAGGAACTTGCTTTGAGAAGAGGGTTAGACTAGACGGTCTCCAGAGGTCCTTTCCAACCCAAAAATTCTGTGATTCTGTGATTTTTGTGGACCAACACTTGCAGGGAAATACCAAGCTTCGGAGAGTATGATGAGGAGCTGAGATACCTCAGCAATCCCAGCAGGTAAAATTGGAGTTGTTCCCTCTTACCATCATCAGGAAGGTGANTTATCAGACATGGGAGAAGTTTTTAGAGGCTTCTCATAGAATCCACCCCTGTAGCCCACTGGCTACCAAAACCTTGCCGCACAAACCCAATACACCATGCTTATGATCACTTTAAGTCACAGAGGATGAAACAAATACTTACAGCTAAGTGTGAAAAAAAAAACAATTTGAGTCTCCATCCTTGGAGATACTCAAAACCCAACTGGACACAATCCTGAGCTGCTGCAGAGGAGGAACTTGCTTTGAGAAGAGGGTTAGACTAGACGGTCTCCAGAGGTCCTTTCCAACCCAAAAATTCTGTGATTCTGTGATTTTTGTGGACCAACACTTGCAGGGAAATACCAAGCTTCGGAGAGTATGATGAGGAGCTGAGATACCTCAGCAATCCCAGCAGGTAAAATTGGAGTTGTTCCCTCTTACCATCATCAGGAAGGTGAGAGGGCAAACCACAACATGAAACATTGCCTCATTTGAGTACGTATCACAGCGTATTGTCTGACACCCCTTGTCTCTGGGTAAGTCTAGACTCACGTTTTCTTACCCTTTTTTCTCTGTGTGATGTCCTTCATAGTCCTCCAGCCGCCTCATGGCTCTGGCACATTTCAGCCCTTACGGGGGACTCAGCTTCCTTTCATACTTACTGAGTCGTTGTCACATGCCGAGGAATGTGTCTGACTCGTTTGCACCTTTGATTGATTGCCACCATTTATATCTGTTTATTAGGATGGAAAATAACATTTCACCTCAAAAATTTCATCATGTGTTCTTTCAGCTCCACATGACCAAATACCATCCTGGCCAACACAGCTGCTCCTTGCCAATTTTTGGTATGATTGCCTTCCATCATTTTACTGCCAAATATATAAACTGCCCCTGTTCTTATATGCTGTTGCTTTTGAAAGTAAGCTGGAGTTGAGTGACTCATTGCATTTGCTATTTTTTTATTCATAACTGACAACGAATCCTCTTTTTGAACTGTTGGGCAGGCTTCTGGGCACTGGGACACTGCAAATACTTCATCACGTGTAAAAGTGTAGCGAATGGCTTTTGCACTCCCCGTGGCTCCATCCTCACCTTTACCTCACAGCAGATCACCTGCCCTGCCAAGCACCACCTTGTTTGACATTGCTAGCTGTGTAAACCATTCCCTTGAGCCTGCATATACTTTGCACAGGCCCAACCTTGATATAAAGCCTTTATGATGGTAATTATTTTTGCTGGCTTGCCATAACAGTTCACATTGCTCTCAAATGAGTCATAATGAAGTCTTTCAAATACCCACTTGAAATCCATAAATTCTGTGATGAGTCTTTTTTGCTAGTTGATGGTTGCTTTGATGATTAGTGTTAGGGTCAAAACCTGGTCAACGCATGATTTTCCAGGTGAAAATGCTGCCTTCCTCTCTTGAGATTTGTCTGGAAAAATTCTTGATAAAACAGAAGACTTTGTCCTTCCTGGAGAGCACTGTGGTGTCTCTTCAGTCTTTACATTAATTTTTTTTAAGTATCTCAATCCCAGTTTCTTGACTTCCATGGCTTTTCCTCATCCCCAAACTTCATTCCATGAGTCTAAGAAAAGAGGTGGATTTGTGTTTTTCACTTGAAGCTCATTCACACTTTTACAGCTTTATTACAGGTTTTAAATACAGTTATGTCTGTTCTTTGGCATCAACATAACTCCTTCTGAGGGACTGAGATCCTGCTGGCTTTTCTGTGATGCTCCAGAAACTCACTTCCACCACTTCCATTACCTTGAAGAACTCAAGAGTACAGCCTTGCAAATGCTTTTAATTTCTTTGGCACATTGCTGGAAGGACCATCCTGTCCTCTGCCTGCCACTAATGTTTTTATGCAGATAAGTCCATGATGTCCTAGCCCTGGACTAACAGTGCTTCTTGCAGTAAAATATCCACTGGCATATCTCAGTAATGAGAACACACACTACCGTCTGGGGTCTCCTGGTGCAGTTTGAAGGGAAGACCAACCCTGTGTTCACAGACCTACATGACACAGAGTGGGTTTGTTTTACAGATAAAGTGGCTTAAAGATTTAATACTGCCATGAGTGCAAGAATGCCCTCAGTTGTATTAGATAAGTTAAAATAATTGCTTTAGTAAGGTTTATAAATGATGAAGCAAGGCACAAACCAGTTTTCCCTGTGGGTGCATTGCTGCATGAGTGATCCCTGTGAAGTTCTCAGCTGTCTCTGAAGCATTTGGAGATGGAAAGCTGGAGCAGGCTGGTTTCTGGTCCAGTCTGGTCCTGTTAATTCCTGCATTCCTGTGGTCATAGCCAAAATCCATTATATCATGGCTTATTTGTCCCAGCATCTGCGGAGAGAAATGGATCCAATGCACTGCGTATTTGTTACAAACCACTTTTCATCCCATGGGTGAAGGACTCTGTGACAGTGATGAGAGGGGCACCAAGTGTTGGATGTCATCCAGATCTGTTTCAGCAGCCAAATACACCAAATTCGGACATGAGTCATCTAGGTAACTTAAAAAAAAAAAAAAAAATCTGTTCCTGTGAGGAAGGAAGAGTTCTCAGAAGTGGCACGTATGGAGTCTGAGCAAGCTGATGCTGGGGGAACGCTGCCCTTGCAGCAAGCAGAGTGGGTGACAAGCCCATCAGAAACTCCATTTCAGAGGTGGTAAAAATTCAGCGTGTTCATTTTCGCTCTCACTGGAATCCATTTTCCTCTGCCTTCAGCGTCAATTTTGATTCACACCTTTTCATTCTGAATTTGAATGAATTTCGGAAAAAACATCAAGATTTTCACTCAGAATTGCACTTTCACATCTAAAAAACGCATGATGATAATCTTTAGTCAAAGCAGCACAATCGACCCCCAAAAAGCAATGCATTCTGATGAGAACAAACTGGAACACCTTGACCTTCTCCTCTTTTACTTAAAATTCACTTTTATCCTCTAAAGCTTTCCTGTAATTTCTGGCTGCAAGTGATACCTTGGCAAGCTCCTATTTTGATTAAATGGCATTTTCCAGCTGGAGGATGTCAGAACATTTTCAGCTGGCCCTAAGCCAAGCGCGAAGCACGGGCGATGCGCCGGGCAAGAAGATGCGGATTTTGGTCCGGGTGCTGGTACCATCTGTGGTGTGTGCAAGGATGGGTGCAGCCACAAGCGTGGTACGGTAATCTGCCTCTTCTGGGTTTTAAGGATGGGCTCACTGCACTTTGTGAGCCCTGTTGGAGTGAGGAAGAGGAGGGTGAGGAGCTGCTGAATAAGCCCATGGGATGGTTCCCAACCCATGAGAGAGCATCAGGGGAGAGAGGGTTTGCTCTGGTCCTCAGATGCCGGAGGATGTTTTGTTCCTGAGTCAGGGGATGAGGAATGCCAAAATCCAAAAATATTATCCTCAAGGAGATTATGATAAATCTGCCTTGCCTGAGTCTCCTGAGGACCAAGCTCTACATTACGCTCCGTTGCCCCACTAAACCCAGCTCTGCTGCTGCTGTGTGTTAAAAATAACCACACAACCAGCCTGTGCTTTAGTGCACAAAGTTCAAGCAGCAACATCCATGCTGGGAGCTTGCCCCACTGCTCAGTGCAGAAATATCCAGTGGGGAGAGATTTACTTCTCCACGGCCAGACATGACGGGGAGATGGAGGGTGTCCGGGTGGAAACGGTCATGCACAGAGATAAGAAATGCAAGAGCGTAACGTGGAGCTGAACTGATGGCGACCAAAGTCCAGCAGGATGTTAAACCCAGCAGGCTTCAGGAGTCCAGCCAACCCTGCATCTCCTTTAGCTACCTTCAGCTCTTCCTCGGGATGGTCCTGGAGGGGTACAAGCCATGGTGGATGGGGGGCACATGGGGACAGGGACAGGGCTGGGGCTGACCCTAACCCAAAAGCATTTGTGGGAGACGCTGCCAGTCTCACGTTTCTGAGCACAAATACCACGCTAACGTATTGCTGTGCTGCGCTCAACCCACACCAGTTCTCGCCTTTGGCACAAGCTGCGCTCCCCAGTCCCTGCCAAACCAGTACAGATGTTTTAACACCCACCGGAGCCCAGATAATTACAAACAGAACTGAGAGACTGGTCGGGGCTGTTTTCTTTTCATTGCCTGAACTCTCAGCCGTTCTCAAGCGAGACGCCTCCCACTTTCTGACATTGCTTTCAAAAACATTTTTGTGGGCCACATTGCTAATACTCGTTTTATTAGGAGAACGCCGAGAAGCCCCAAACAGGATGAGGATCACAACATGCTTGCTGATGTAACAGTGACCGCAGAGCGAAACAAGTGCAGGGAAGACAAGTGGAGCAGCTGGGAAAACATTTTCATGGGAAATTAGAGCTAGTTTCTAACCAGTAGCTATCCAGTCATGACATTGAAAAGCTCAGTTCATTTTCAAATGGGTTTTGGGAGTTTTTTCAATGGGACGACACTATGTGATCAGCTGGTGGAGGCACCAGCCAGAGGATGCTGCAGGTCTTTTCCATCCTAGATCCTCATGGGAGACAGTGGTCATCATGGTGAGCTTGTGAGCAGAGCAGATGAAGGAAGGAGCAGCATCTCCGGTTTAAACGGAGGGAAGCCAACAGCACACACCTCCTCCCTGGTCTGTGCTTGTACAACCTTAAGACATGGGAGTCTGGCCCATGTTCAGGAGTGATGTGCCCTCAGGCCATTTGCAAATAGCCAGGTGGGAACTGATCTAGCATGAACAAAACCAGTTGTCCTATGCATCTCCCCTGGGGCCACTTAGAAAGTATCTGTGGGGAGGAGGACCAAGAAAGCCTCTTCAGGCTTCACCTCTACATGAACCTCATGTCTACTCACCCCTTTTCTATCAGGATGCTTTGAGGTCCTCCTGGACATGCAGGTTTATTTTGTCCTTGCATTCATTATCACAGCTGATATCTGATTGTGTGGAAGATGACTGGCACAAGCCCGCCAACTATGGTGGGCTCAAGCCAGGTTCATGGCTCTCCCCTCAATCCCCATTATGAAATTCCTCACTCACCATGCCCAACCATGAAGATTTTCATCTGACATTATTCCAGCTTGTTTCCGGTTGCTGTGGAGACCAATTTAAATGAAACTCTAGTATTTTGAAAGAGAATATGATTCTAAGTCATTTGCGATGCAAGGTCTCATGCTAATAGCATTAGCATATTATTTGATTATGGCGATGTGTAGGGAATAAATTCCAACTCCTTTTTGCCATCATTGCATCTTAAAAGAAGAGAAAGAAGAAAACCTCCAGGTTTTAGCTGATACTGAGGACCTTTACTGCAGGTGAACTCATGATTTCTGAATGCGTAAAGCTTTGGGGGTCACAGGCATTTTTAACCTCATAAAAATGAGAATAGCTCCCTGGAAGGGACCTTTTCTTTCTCTGCTTCCACTGAGCACTGTTAATAGACTGCCTAATGGGCAGAACTCAGATTTTTAATGACAGGTAGAGAGATCCAGGATGGCTTTTTGAGCTGTTTGCATTTTTGCTGGAGCACTGGTGTGGCAGAGCCCAGCTAGAGAGCGGCAGTGGAAGGCACAATCCTCCCACCACTTGCAGAGATTTTTCTTCTTGCATTTTGCCCTCAACATCTTAGGAACGATTTTGCCTTCAAGGCTTCTTTAGATGACTCTAGTATGTGGATAGAGTATGCTCATACACCTAAATGAAAAAAAATTGCATGGAAAACCTTTGCAAAGAGGCTTGTTTTGAGAGTAAAGGCTGCAGAAATGGACAAAGGTCAGCTGAACTTCCAGCAAGGAAAAAAAAAAGCATTTTATTTTTTTTGAGTATCCATCCCTAAGGGCATGTTTTCTGGGGATGAATGGACCCTTGCTCACACTGACCCGGGCCACTTTGCTCACCAGTTCAGGGACGAGGTATTGCAGCCATGAGGGTTAATGACTTCTTTTGTCTCCTCTTTTGGCTTTTGCAGTCGATGCGGCTGATATTGCCCCATCTGACCATGCCAAGCTCACCTGAATCCACGCAAGAAATTCAAGGCTCTACTGCAAACCCCTGTCCCCATCTTCCCCGTTACTCCCACCCATCTTTCCTTTCAACACATCAGCTAAAATATCACTTGGGGAGCAAAAAATTGCATTAATCCCAGCTAGAGGAGAGAAAACCAGGATCAAACTCCTGCAGTTTGGTTCTACGCCTGGGTACAAATGTAGAAGAAGGGGACTCTGAGAGGAGAAATTTGGGGATCCTCTTCTTTCCCCATCACTGCCTTGCTGAGTGGTGGCGAAGCAGACCCTTACAGCACTGCTTTTTTATTGACTCCCCGGCAAACTAGAAGTTATAATGTTTCTCCCCCCAAGGTAAGGAGAGATCGAAATAAATTACTTCTGTAAAGAGCCAGGAATGGCAGTTCTTCTATAATACAAAGTGCAAATATTTGGGCGTCTCATGCACTCCCTTGAATAGAAATGGTACTAAATCATGCATAAGTAAAATGGGTTCACATTTCCTCCTAGCAAAAATTTTCCTCTGCTCTCCTGAAGCATTAAAGACCTACGCTCCCGTTGCCATAAAAAAGGCTATAAAATTTAAAGCGAGCCATGGCTGGGATTAGGCTGGGATTCACCCTTTCTCCTTCTCTATCCCTGCTAAGTGAAGCATGCACTCATGTTTGCTGAAGCAAGGAACGGTGTTCACATCCTGCTCACAGTGAATGATAAAGAAGAGAAGAAGACATTTGTTCAGGACCTAAAAGCAAGTTTTTTCTGGGCTAGGGAATGCAAAGTTGATGGCGCATCAGCTTCAGGGCTTTCACCCTGCCCATTGATGGCAGTATGTTGGACCATGCCACTGGATGAGACTGCATTGGTGGGATGTCCAAGGGAAAGCATGGTTAGGAAAAGCTAAAATCACTAACAATCATAATAAATAATAATGAGCAATAATAATAACCAATGCAATCCCCCAAAACAGGATGCTGGAGCTTCATTTCACACAGTGAGCAAGCTGGTTTGATGATGGGCCATCATGAGGCTGCCTTTGGAAAGGGAAAAAAAAAACCTTTTCTCGTACAAATGTGACATGTCTTTTGATAGCTCTTAGCTTTCAACAGCTTCAGCCCTGTCCTGCGGCTGGGCTCCAAGGACTCCTTGTACCTCCAGCCAGATCTGCTAAGGATGCCCCTGGCATCCATGGGAATTGCATATGCCACCCACAGACAGAGAGCAGATAATTCTGCACGTTGCCTTGTCTTTGCCTTTTCCCTCTGTTCCAGACTTTTTTTTTCCTCTTTTTTTTTTTCCAATCATTTAATCCCTCAACAGATTGGTTTTGCAATGTCAGAGATGATGATTCATGAAGCAGAGGGCTGGAGATGAGGTTAGTTCTGCAGAGCAAATGAAGTCTGTCCCAGCCCATGCTGCCACCCTGGAATTGTCCTTTGTCCCCAGCTGTAGGTTGTTGTCCCGCTCCAGGGCTCTCAGATATGGGTGCCCCAGGTGGGATGCTCAAGGTCGCGCATAAACCAGGGCTGCGAGCATCCACGTTCATCTGCTTTTATCTCCAGCACTGAAGCCCTTATAACAAAAATAAATAGGTGTGCACCAGGCAGCCCTGTCTGGCCAAATGTTAGACCTCCAAATATTGACACGCAAGGTTGAGCTCCACAACCGAGCAGCAGATTTGCTCTTTAAAGGGTAGCCGCTGTGTGCGGGGCATGCTGATATGATACAGAGTGGGATCACTGCCGCTGAGGGGTGTTTCCCAGGACAGGGATGGGATTTGGGGCATAGCCTCATCTCGCAGCAGCAAACCTGTGAGCTCCAGGAAGAAGCATTGCTCCACTGTTTCTGTTACAGTCCCTCTCTCTTCTGCCCCTTCGTCCTTCAAAGAATTGATTGCTGTTAAAATGACTGAGACATATAACGCTTTGAGGTCAGGATGATCCGCCTTGGCTCCTCTCCCTCTCTTCTCACTCACTCGCTCTCCAGTGCTGTGATTTTTTTCCCCTGGTTCCCATGCTTCTCCGAGGCAAACGCTCCTACATTACCACTATTTTTCAGTTGTTTCATACAAAAGCAAGCAGAGCACTGACACTAATGGGCAGAGACGATGCTATTTATTGTCACTCATCTTTGTCTCACTGTCTCTCCCATCAACTCTTTCTTGGGTAATTCTCCCCATCCTGTGTTGGATGCTTGAATAACTGGGGGGGTTCACTGTTGTCAGTAAAGAAAACCTAAGGAGACCAGCTTAGGCTAAGTATCATTTAGATGGCTGAAACTGGGAAAGAAAAAACATGCCCCTAGCCCCTCTATGCAGCAGATCCCTGCCCGTAAAGTGGTGATGCTTCCCCTTTCCCTTGGCCAGTCTATCCTGCCCAGTTTCTCAAAGCAAATGGAAATAAGCAGCCAAAACTGGAAAGGAAAAGCTCAAAAGCCCAATGTCACTTTTGTCCCCACCCTTTAGCTCCTCTGCAGTGGAAGACGTGGATGTGGCGAGTCTTACCTTGCCCCATCTGCACTTTTGGGGAGATCCACTCCCCCTGCTTGGCACCCAAAATTCAGGCAATGCCAAATATTAGGGTACCTGTGTCCTTGCATGCACCTTCCCCACCCTGATGGAAATGGGAGAGGGGAAACTATCCAAATCAGATGCCGTTTCCAACTAACCTGTCTGAGGAAACCTTTAGCAGGCAACCTGCCAAGGTGCCCTCAGACTGACAACAGCTTTTCCAAATGCCATCCAACGCGGAGGCGATGGGGAAAGCTCAGTAAATAAACCTTCCTTGGGTGCCGTGCTCATCCTTGTGGCATCCCAGGGCCTCCTGGCAGCACGGTGACATGGTGACTCATCCATCGGACATGTTGTTTGTTCTCTCCCTGCCAGGAGAAGCACGCGAAGGGCTTGTTTTGGTAGGGTTGTTTGTCTTTTTTTAATATTCTTTTGTGTGTATTTGTGCTCAAGGAGTGAGCTGGCAGTGAAAGCAGAGGTCCAGGCACATTCCCATGGAATAAGGTTCCCCCTTTCTTTTGCTAATAAATGATGGAGCTGCTCCAAAGAGTGGGGAAGACAACAGCACATGAGCATGCTCTGCCCCGTGCCCTCCTAAGGATTATTTCTAGTAAATTCCTACTATTCCCTCCTGAAAATAAAATTTCATCGGCCATAATTTTTAACTGGCACAAAGTCAGCGGTGTGGTCTGTGACATTTCTTGGCTGTATTTGCCAGGCCAGATCTGAGGAGCCCTTGTCTGTGAGGGCCCTTGGACCAGCTCACCCTTGCCAGCATGGTGTGGGCATGATGGGGAATTTCGTGCCGCTCAGGGATGCCAAGCAAACCTAGCACCTTTGCTGTGACCATTGATGGGAGGCGGGAATTTAGCTACACCCCAAAATTGCCACATTCCCAGGAGCATCATTTCAAGTCCATGGGATGCAGGGAGCTGTAGTCCCAGCCTCTGCCTTCAGGAGGAGAAAGCTGACATCACGGCTCCGGTGAAAAAGGTCATTCTGAGCAACAATTTCCAAAGGAGTCTGAGTAATTATTTCACTCAGATAAGCCCAGGAACATTGTGTGAAGCTCTGTGCACACAGCAATAGTCGAGCACTCTGGGCAAGGGAATTCAGAGCTGTCAGCAAGGAGGGAAATACTGCTTTGGGGGATTGAGAACATTCATAAAAAATTCCTGGCTCCCAGCCTAGTCCGTCCCATTGCTGTCCATGCTCATAGCCGTGTATTTTTGCTTTGGGGATGGAGTCTGAAGGAGGTTTTTTTCCCCTTTGCTGCAACACATGGCCAAAAAGGTACGTCTTAACCTGGGCTAGTGAGCACTGAGCCTTTGGCCAGCTGAAGCCCACACGGCACCATGGGGTTTTGCAGGGCTGTGCTTGCTCGTCCCCGCCAAGCCTTTGACTCGGTTTCTCACAGGGACCAGCGCAACAGCTGTAGCACGAGCCCAGTGAGATGTAGGCATGCAAGCCATGCTGCTGACATCAAATTTTAAGTTGTGGGCCTCCAACGCTGCCTTTTCCAGACGGTGAGAGCCCAGTTCCCCGAACTTGGAGGAGAACCGGCCAGGAAACGTGGGGTTAAGATGACACTTCCCACATGGCCCTACTACATAACCTTAATTCTGCTCCCCTGGGAATGGCAATAGGAACTGGAACAGAATCTTATCCCTCCTTGGCTGTATTTGATACATTCCCTCAACGTAAACTCAAGATTTCAACATAAAGCCAAGGGATTTGAAGGCTACATCTACACTGTTAAGGAGGGCAACGCATTTATCCATGGCGCCGAGGCGGATGGTCATGAGGGATGGAGAAGCATCACTCTTTTTGGCTCATGGTTGGATTGAGTTGAGCATCTGTGGTCCTGATGCGGGTGGGACCAATGCCTGGAGGCACCCGAATGGGAACCCCTGGAGGTTATTCACTAAGTGGACACAGGAAAGGAGTGTTGCTCCTCATCGCTTGGGAGCTGGGCACTGCAGCATGGCAAGTTGAAATGGCTCTGGGACCTCTGGCTTGTAATTCATTCTGTATGCCTTGCCCTCATGGGGATCTCTTTCTATTTCAGGCCAATGTGAGAGCACAAATGTCTTGACTTTTCCCTTTAGTGTATATGAATAATCAAATACTATTTTTCTGCCTTGATTTCCTTTGTTGCCTCATTTTCTGTGCCCCCCCTCCCCCAGAAAAACCCATCATCAGCGTGTGACCTGGGCATGTGAACTGCCCTTCTTTCTAGTGCAAAAAAACCCTGCAACATAAAAAATACAGAGAAATCTTGGCAGTCCCCTTCTGCAGCCGCAGGATTTATCTTCCCAGCCCTTGCAATACCCTCCCAGCCCTGTGAAACAATCCATCTCTCACCTGCTATTAGGGAGTTCATCTCACAGACCTAATGGAGTACATGAGTCCTGAATTGGCTCCCACTAATGCTCTCGGTGGCCGGGTCGCTGTGGGAAGCGAGCTGGGAATTCATTTTGAAAATCAATGCGCACGTCGATAGAGCGGCTTCCCCCAGGGAAGCAGTGTGCTTTTTACCAGGCGTTGCTGCCTGCTCCCCTTCATCCCCCTTTTTCTTTTATGTGGTCAGAATAGCCACGGAGTAATTTATGCTGCTTTTAATGAGTGTGTCTTTTGCGCTGCACTGTCCGTTTTCCCAAAATCAGACTGATTTGGGGGAAAAGATTAGGGTCTCCTGGAAGTGCAGGATTTACTGGGCTCCTCAAAGTGTTGTGATTTGGATTTGCTGTGCCTCAGGGTGATGCTGGGGACTGTCTCCTCCACGCAGCCCCAGCTCTTCCCTTAGGCTATGTTGGCACAAATAAATCAGTGTAATTTCTAACTCCTGGGTGTATTTTGGCCTGCCACGGCTTTTCCATGCAATGGCAAGTGCAGAGCCTGCAGCAATAGTGTTGGAGGACTGCTCAGGCCAGAGGGACCCCAACCCAGGGCAGCTCACAGTTGTCCCTGGGGGCGACCTTCATGCTGGGATGGGGACACACAAGACTAACATGCCATCTTCACACCATCCTTGGAAGATTCTTGGCCGAAGCCCAATGTCATGGGCAATTCCTGGCCGTGATTTGGGAGGTAGCAAGACCAGGGGGCAGTTCCTGAGAGGCACTTTGGGTACAGCCCCCCTGTTTTTAATAGCAACATGGGTATGGGCTCTACCATGCTGATTGACCTCAAAGCACTTGATTTGGGAGTAAGATTTAGGGTTCAGAGAGCTCTGAAGAGTCCTTTTCCAATGGGGATCTGTCTGCACTGCTCTGGGATAAATATTTAATAAGAATGAGGGTCAGGGCACTGTTTTGTCCAGGGACACTGAGACAGCCATTTACTCCCATGAAAAGCACCGAGGGATCTTTAATGCCCATGCAAAGAAGACAGGAATCAGAGTTTTAAGCTTTCATCCCCCATCATTAATGTCAATGTTAAATATTGATCCTTACTGTGTTTAGCACAAACCAAACAAGAGAGTCGAGACACGCTCTTTGGCTTTTATTAATGTACTTTTTCTGCATCGGGTGAAGTTTGCAGTAACGCCAGGAAAAAAAATGTAGCGGCAGTGAACAAGCAGCAGACAGATTGATTTTGTATCTTGACACAATTCAGAAGTTGGTGAAAAATTACCCCATGTGGATCATCTCCTTATCCAAGCCATGACAGCCGTTTCACAGAGAACTCATTTCTCTGTTGCATAAGAAGGTCTAGCCCAAAATTTCTGATAGAATCTGGGATTTGAGGGACGGAATGGAAAAAAGAGATTGGAAATCTGTAAAATCCCCCTCATCTCCGTGTCAGAGCAAATTCCCTTATTGGTGTCTGAAGTCGAATTTGAGGAGCAGATGGACATTGTGTTGGGGGAAACCTGGGAGCAAATCCTAAATCAGTGGTAAGCAAAGAATGAGTGGATTTACCCTGGGAAATATGTCCTTTTTGTTAGGGTTTGGGGGTTTTCTGCATTTTGCATCAGCGCCAAATAAATGTAAATCACAGCTTTTATAAAGGGTGACTTCAGTGAACCACGACGAGTGGTTTTCACATGCCAGTAGTGCATGCATGGCAGGGAGATCATGCATGGTCTTCTGCATGGTTTTTTGCGGCCAGAGATGGATCAGCTTTCCCCAAATATTCTGCAGCTTGCTGATTTTCTGGGGGTTTAGGGATTTTTTTAATAGTTTAAAGCTTGGCTACAAAAAATCATTCCTGCTTCAAATTCTTGGAGCACATTTATCAGAGGGCTGGACTAGCGAGGTTGTACCTGATGTCTGGTTTAAACTAATTTAATATTTTAAAGTTTATTTCTCCCTGAGCAGTGGAGGAGGGGGTGGGAGGGAGTCACACCGTGGGTCTGCACCCCATTTTACTAGCAGAAAACAGCAGAAACTCTTTTGAGTTCACAGAATTAATAGAGAATTGGGGAAAGTGGGAATCATTTTCATCTCTGCTGTCATTATGTCCATCCACATTTCCACTCCAGTTTACCCCACTGTAAAGGGATGGCAGCAATGATTTAAATCACACCTCTCAAGCCACCTAAAAAAGGTCTCTAAGAAAAGACAGAAGCAGAAACTGTGGTGTGAAAGCTCTTTTCTTTTTGTTTTTTAACCAGGTTTTAACATACCACTGAACTCCCCATGGGGCTGACATCCCCCAGACATCCCTGCAAGCCACTAAGCTTGTGATAAAATATGATGAAATGATAAAAGTTATAAAATATGATAAAATATTTATTTCCCTACAATTTCCCTGTTTCAACCTATAGTTGCATATGCTCCAGGTAGAGGAGTCTGCTGCTGAGTGCATCATTCCAATCCATGAGCAAACCACACCATCCTCCATAAATGCCGAAGCATTTAAGTAAGGGAAATCCCAGGAACACAGGCTGTGGGTTCACTGCGTCTGGTCACTCACCAATGTGTTTTTTCCCTTCACAGACACCCTGAGGACCATTGCCTCCATGAACCACGCGCCGCGGTCCTCCCCAGCAGAGCTCAGTGGTGCCAGCCACCACCTGCTGCGAGAGCGCAAGTCCTCAGCGCCGTCCCACTCCAGCCAGCCCACCCTGTTCACCTTCGACTCACCCTCCAGCCACCTCCAGAGCACCCTGTCTGCCAGTGCCCCCCAGGACTACCTTTTCCTCCACCAGTGTATGAGCAGAAAGTCAGAAAACACAAGGTATTGTAGCCCATCCGTGAGCAAACCTTGGGGACAGTTGAGGGTGAGTGGCTCAACCCACCTCCACCCCTGGAGGTCTGTAAAACTCAGCTGGAGAAAGCCCTGAGTGATGGTCTTATCTCATGATGGTTGGGAGGAGGAGGTCAGAGTGACAACCTCCTGAGCTCCTGGCTTTCCTGGCTTTCTGGATTGGATTAAAACCTGGTTGAAAGCCTGGCCCCAGAGGGTGGTGATCAGTGGCACAAAGTCTAGTTAGGAGGCCAGTCACTAGCAGTGTACCCCATGGGTCAATACTGGGTCCAGTCCTGTTTAACGTCTTCATTAATGATCTGGATGATGGGGCAAAGTGTAGCCTCAGCCAGTTTGCTGATGACACCAAGCTGGGAGGAGTGGATGATGTACCAGAAGGTCATGCTGATACACCAGAGGGACCTCAACAGACTGGGGAAATGGCCAGCAGGAACCTCATCAAGTTCAACAAGAAGTACAAAGTCCTGCACCTGGGCAGGAACAACCGCGACCTCTGCTACAAGGAAAGGCTGAGAGATCTGGGACTGTTCAGCCTGGGGAAGAAAAGGTTCAAGGGGATCTCAATGTATATAAATACTTGAAGGGAGGGTGCAAAGAAGATGAATCCGGGCTCTTGTCAGTGGTGCTCAGTGCCAGGACCAGAGACAACAGACACAAACTGAAATACAGGACGGTGCCTCTGAACACCAGGAAACACTTTTTTACTGTGAGGAAGACTGAGGATTGGCACAGGTTGTCCAGAGATGTTGTGGAGTCTCCATCCTTGGAGATATTCAAAAGCTGTCTGGACACAGTCCTGGGCAATCAGCTCCGGGTGGCCCTGCTTGAGCACAAGGCATTGGTCCAGATGACCTCCAGAGGTCCCTTCCAACCTCAACCACTCTGTGATCCTGCAGATGGGGCCCTAATTCCTGCCTTTAACCAGAAAAATTAGAACCAGAGGGATGGGCAGGTTTTGCCCCACTCTGCTGTTCATCCCTGCTGTAGCCCCGAGCTCTCTGGGCTTCACGGCAGCCCATGGTGCACGGTGTGGTATTTCTGAGTGAGCGGCAGCTCTCTGCCTCTGAACCCAGCCAGTTGCCTTAAATAGTGAGGAGTTTTTTCAGCATGAAGAGTTTTGGCTCGTGAGAGCAGCAAGGAGGGAGGGAGAGGTGGTCGGAGCCCAGCTGGCGTGAGGTGAGAGCAGACCCAGGCTGCAGCCTCCGCTGGGCTTTCCTGCTGCAGCTGCCTTTCCCTACCCGAAAAACAACAACAAGGGCTCAGAAAAATTAACTTCAGATGGAGTTAATGGAACAGTGTTTAAAAAAAGGCCCTCTGATGCTCCAGCTGTGAGGATACCTAAAAGCCACCCTCCGAGAGCCCAAGCATGGCTGGGACGCTGAGGAGCAGGGAGCAACCACTAATGCTTTGGTGGGAAGAAACAATCTGTCCAGCGGCAGCTTCTGCAGCTGGGCCAGAAATAATCACCCCGATCAATGCCCCATGCATGGGGCCAGGCTGTAGGACTGCTGGGAATCCCTCCCCTTTCAGCTCCAGAGCTCTTACTTTACTCATCCATAAAATGAGGGTAATAGTAGCTAATTGGCAGGCGATGTTGAATAATTAACCCAT
Source organism: Aramus guarauna (assembly GCA_013400195.1). NCBI lineage: Eukaryota > Metazoa > Chordata > Aves > Gruiformes > Aramidae > Aramus > Aramus guarauna. Next base: position 825,898 of record VXBL01009548.1, read on the forward strand.
GAGATGCTTCAAGTCCTCGGCCGAAAGGACCCTGCCAGAGCCCAAATGTCTCACAGGCAGACAGAGTTCCAGAGGCGGCAGGGATTCATTTGTCGCGTCGCAGCATCACTTGTTTTTTCCCCAAATAAGCCCTATTTCTGAGCGCCATCTCGTGCTGGCTCCATGAAACAGAGTCCCTGTTGTCCCTGCAGAGCATCAACCCCACTGGAGAGGTGTAAACCAGCACCTCCCAGCTTTTCCCAGAGGGCTGGCACTTCCCCAGTGACTTGCTGCAACTGGAAATGCCTCCCATAACCGTTTCACTTTTTCCCAGCGCAGTGATTGATACAGGGCCGGACTCTCTTCTGTGGGGAGGTGTTTAAATGGGGCTGGCTGACCCCTTTCTGGCTCTGACATGGTCCTCAAAAGCCTGACTCACACATGGTTATGCCTCTGTGAGCAAAAAGACCCAGCCCAAGGCTACTGCTCACCCTCTCCCGGTGCATATGCATTAGCTCTTCATGGCAGGGTAACCCTTTTTTAAAGGAGCTTTGCCGTATTTTCTTCTTCCGTGCTGCTTCAGCCAGCTCAGGAGAAAATATCCTTATTACCCATGCTCGGCTCTACCACATCTTGCCCTCATGTCCCAGCACTTCTGCAGCAATGCTCGCATTTCCCCAAGCCTTGCGGGATGGGGAGCTGCTTCATGGTGGTAGGGGTTGAGGATGAGAGAGAGAAAAGTCTGAAGTGGCCAATTCAAGCATCCCCTGACTCAAGCAAACATCATCTGCTGAGATTACGGGTGCAGAAGCCAAGCCCACAGACTTCACCATCTTCTGCAATGGTGGAGTGTTGGAAGAGGAAGCAGTAGGAGGAATAAAACAGGAGATGAAATACCTTGGAGGGAATTAGCGGAGGAGCCGTGGCTAATGAGCAGTCATTAGAGGACCGAGGTCCCCCCAGCACTCACCCTCCATCCTGTCTGGTGTCCCTGGGCATGACTGCAATACAAATCAAGGCATCATTATCAAGGCACAGACCTAGTGACCACACTGCCCTGCTCACCCTGGGGGACTTGATGGCTTTTATAAATCTGAATTCATCCCTGAGGTTCATTCTTCCTCCCCTGTGGATCAGGGCTGCAAACCCTAAATCCCAGCTGGGGACTGTCCTCACCTGCCCAGGGTTTGGCCTGTAAGAGGGCAGGGTGGCCGCATGGCTGGAGGCTTTGAAATAATCAACATCAGGAATTTTTCCAGTTCCTCTCAAATACATTTGCGAGGCAGAGGTGAGAGCAAACCTCCCTCCGGCACTGCGGGTGGGTGGCTGACACATGATGGCAATGCTGATGGAGTGGCTCTTTGCAGCCGTGTCTTGGGTCACTGTCAGCTGGTGCAAAAATTGCCCTTCTGGAGCAATTTATGTCTAGATAAAAGGCTCGTTCTTGCCCATAGCCCTGTCATGGAGTTGGGTACACGTACCTCCCACCCGTGGCAATGGCATTTTGAAGGTGTTTCAGGATAAAATGTGTTGTGGGTATCTTTGGAGGGGTCTGAGATGTTCCCATTGCCCTGGGGTTGGGCGATATGAGTCGGGAAGGTGACAAATGGGAGGAACAGAGCACAGTACACCCCAAGACCTGCTCTCCTCCATCTCAGCCCCTTTCTCCCCTTCTTCTGCAGGAGCGCCAGCTTCTCCCAAGCCACGAGGTCTGCTTTCTTCATGCGGAGCGACACGGCAGTCCAGAAGCTGTCGCAGGGCAATGGGCACTGCGTGAACGGGGTTGGCGGGCAGCTCCATGGCTTTTATAGCTTGCCAAAACCCAGCCGGCACAACTCAGAGTTCAGGGACAGCGCGTACGACCTCCCACGCACCTTTGGTTCCTACACCCACCCCAAGTCAAGCCTCACCAGCTCCGAAACAGATAATGAGGAGGTCTACACCTATAAGACTCCCAACAACACCCTATGCAAGGAGTTTGGGGAGCTCTCCACGGACTCCTATGACATCCCTGCCACCCCGCTCTCCATCTACCAGATCCCCAGGACATTTACACTGGACAAGAACCACAATGCTCTGGCGGTGGCCGCCAGCGACTCGCACGCCGCGCCACCCCCACGGCCCCCGAAACCTGGGCAAACAGAGCCACGGTGGGGCAGCCCGCCCCAGCGGCCACAGCCCAGCGAAACTTTAGGGCTGACCCCCATGGCAGCCACCATTCCCCGGAGAAACACACTGCCAACGGTGGAGAACAGCAGGCTGCACCGAGGTGAATTTGGGTGTGGGGACTTGGGGGTGGCTTTGTCCTGTCTAGCAGCCTTGGACAGGTCAGTCCCACTGGGTTGCAGTAGGGCTGGGGTGGCTGCTGGCATCAACTGGGGGTTGAACACAAAGAAGCTCTCCCTGGTCAGGATCTGGCCCTGGTTTTCGTATGCAACAGGCATGGAGAGGCATCCCCAGGGCTGTGTCCACCAGAGCTGCTCAGCTGGCTCTTGACTGTGTTGTACCTTGGACCAAAACCCAAACCTGCTTGCCCACACAACCCTTCACCAGATTTTGGTGATTTCAGCCATTTTTAGCTTGCTTTGACTCAATTCAAAACAAGGTTTACCAGAACGTACTTCAGCCTGGAGCTGCTTTGGTTTTGCTCACCAGACAGAGGCATGAATCTGCACATCTCTAAGACCCGACATCCCCACACTTCCCATTGGCCATGGATGGGCTGTAGGTGAATGTGCCCTTTCCAAACTTTGTGCCTAGGATGAGATAGTTGCAAAGTAACTTACAAGAGGTGATAGGAGAGAAAACATACTGTAAATGATACCCACAGCTCCCTGAAATGCCTCTTCCATCTCCTCCTAACTAAATACCAACATTTAGACTGAGATCAAACCCATGCTCAGCAATAGACAGACCAGTCTAAGAGCTTAGCACCCCATCCTCACCCCATCCTCCCCTTACCGGAGGCTGCCAGCCTTTACATCTGCTGAGCAAGCTGTAATGGAGCTCTCCCTTAACCCAGTTTTGTCACCATGATCTACCTTATCTGACGTTTTTACCCTGGGATTTTGCAGCACTTTGACAGAACCAGGTTAGGTCTGTGTAGCACGTGCAGTTGCATTGATGCATCAGAGACATACTAATTGGGAGGGAGCATAGCAGGGAGTCTGTGACAGGCTACAAACCATGTCTTCCCACCAGTGTCTCAATCATCAAGAATAGATACCACTGTCCCAGTACCTGGATTTTGTTTTCAGGGGCCTCTATTAGCAGTTGCACTGACACACGTTGTGCATTTGTGGTTGTGTTGCAGCTTCTTCTTGCGAGACGTACGAATACCCCCAGCACGGGAGCAGCAGCGCTGTGCAGTCAGTCGAGTCAATGAACGACGGGTACAACTCCTACCTGGTGAGTTGGCCTTGGTATCAGCCACCACACTATAGGTACTGTTTGCACCTTATAGATTCAGAGACAAGTTGGTTCCAGGTGGGACCTCACAGCCCTGTCCTGCAGACCTATGTCAAGAAGAGTTTTATTACTGATTTCAGTTAAAAAAATGGTGATCTGCAGGGTAGAGATGGAGGACAACCACCTAACCCAGCACTACATGCAGAGCTTTGCTTTGGGCGCTTCCACAGAGCGTATCTGCCTGGAGCTTTCACCCCAAAAAAAGCACCCAGGAGTCTGGCTTCTTCCTGAAAGCCTGGGAAGCTGCTGAGCTGAATTTTGACATGTTGCCAGAAGAGCCTCTTCTGTGCACTTTCTAAGACTTCCTGAGCTGGAAATGACATTAAAGCAGGCTTTCATATTGCATTTTAGTCATGGCCAGAGCCCAGGGAAAAATGACTTTCCAGGTTAAGCATGCTTCTGCAGCTCAGTCTGATCATGAGAAGAAGCTCAAGCCTGGGCGATTAAGACCTTTCCCTGAACTCAGGATGTTGCAATGTCCTGGAAGCAGTGAAGGTAGACTCTCTCAGTACAAAATGATGGCCAAGGAGGGGACAGACCATCCCTTCCCTCTGTGCTGAGATTTTAGAGCTGATCCTACCTCAGATGTGTGTTCAGTGATGATGGGAGGAAGGGGTTTATAATGGGATGGGGTTGAGCAGTGCCTGGTGCTCACAGAACATCCTGCTTGTCCTCCAGCAAGCCAAGGCAGCAGTGGCCCGCTCCCACAGCACTGACTCCGAGGACAACTACGTCCCCATGAACCCTGGTTCCTCACCCCTGATCCACACTGAGAAAGCCAACGACAATGCCCAAAATCTCTACATCCCCATGAGCCCTGGGCCGCATCACTTTGACCTGGTGGGGTTGTCCTCAGCCACCCTCCCTGTGCATAAAGGAGGAGCCATGGCACAGTGCCACAGACGGTTGAGTGAAATCCAACCCCCACCAGTCAACCGCAACCTCAAACCCGACCGGAAAGGTAAGAACAGTTGTTTGTGGGCAAATCTTTCCAGGATCCTTTCTGTTCTTGTAATACTTTGGACAACATCTGTCATCTTGTGCACACTCAGTAGAATCATATGTGGGGGGTGATTTGCTACCTCCAGCACAGTTAGACCTTCAGAACTTCCCCATCCCCTTCCTCTTTCAGGAGGACTATGGTGCAAATGCAGCTTTTGTGGTGCTTGAACAGCCTATCTCAAACCCTTCCTGGCCTTTGTAGGAGATGAATGTCACAGGCAGGACTTCACCCCCTTTGCCTGCAATCCTCCCCACCCTCCACCCGAAAACCTCTGTGTTGTATTCAGATGACCCAAATTTCTCCTATTTGCTACTGGCTGGATCTAGGCAGCTCTTCCCTCAGGGCTTTTCCTACATCCTCCAAATCCCTCCCCGAAACATTGCCCAACAGGTCACCAAAGAGATGCCAAGGAGGGCTCCCATCGTTAGCGTGTCAGCACCTAACCCCATCAACATGCTAGGTGAGGGCTGGGGCTGGAGTGCAGCAGTCTTCCATCTAATGAACCACTCATGATGAGAAGAGCTTTAATGTTACCCTGCAGATGTACTTTCCCATTTCCTATAGGGAAATGCTGTGGCCAGAGGCAACTCAGGGCTGGCAGAGCCTGGTCTTTTACCCATTTAATGGGTTATCAAACCTTTTAATGAATATGTTTACTATACTCTGGGGTTTGGACATTTTTAGCAGATCTCTATTCCCTAGGAGGCACATTGCCCTTTTGGGACCACCCATCCACTTTGGGGCTGTGGGTCAGAGGGAGAAATTCACTGTTTTCCCCCAGTTCTGTCATAAATGAGTGCAGGGATTTTGGTTGGGGGTATTTGTGATCAGCGAGGAGGCCTGGAGGACTGATTAGCAGGATGGGAAGCAACCAATGATATTTTGGGAACCTCATGCTGGTCATGGATGCTGAACTGTAGGAAAATGTTGCCTCTGAATAAAGGTTTTTCCCCTTCCCAGCAAAGCCATCGCCACTGGACCTGAGGAACAATGCTGTCATCGATGAGCTTCCCTTCAAATCGCCGGTCACGAAATCCTGGTCCAGGCCAATGTGAGTAGTGGTTGGAGTATGAATTCCTCCTTTGTTCTGACAGTAGATCTCTGGTCTCCTTCTTGCTGGTGTCCACATGTAACCACACTGTCACCTCTGCCATAGATTGAACATTGCTGGCTGAGTTTAAGGGGGATGTCGGCTGCCCTTCTGCCTCCACTCACCATTTTCTGGCCTACTATCTTTTGTCAAAGGGTCATGTTTCTCATGGGCCATCTTGAATCAAGCTAGAAGTGAGTCCAGACTTTGGATGCAGAGCTGAATTTCCCCAAAACCTGGACAATCCCTTCAGCCCTCATTGTGTTCTTTGTCAATTTCAGAAAGAGGAGCTGCAGACCTGGGTCATGCCATGCAAACATCTGCACTGGGCTGAAAGTCCACCTTGCCCCACACCCTACCCCCATCAGGGACCAGTGGGAGCTATCTGGGAAGAGGGGCATTTATAGAGTAATTCTTTCCCAAAATATCCTGCCACACCATGGCAATTCAGGGCTCAGGGGTTTCCTTGGTCACATCAAGGCCAGATTTAGGACCTGGGTCAGATGCTGTCCAAGTAGAGTGGCTTCTTTCTTGGATCCCTCACTAGCTCTGTCAAGAGTGGTAAGAGCCAGAGTCATCCTCCCCACATCATAGCCAGTGGCAGGCTGATAAATTTGTTTAGGTTAGGATTTCACATGAAAGCCCAGCATGTGGCCGAGCAGCTAATTAAGATCCCTTGAAGACATTTCCTATTTCTGGGATCTGACACTTCCCGGGAAGCTGTGGCTCTGACACAGGAGCTGTGGTCCACCACGACTCGTGACCGAGCTGAGCCACCCGGACTCGGCCACAGTGGGGGCACGGGGCACAATTTCACATCCAGCTCTTCCCCCAAAACCTGGCTGTAGTCTCAAAACGCAGGGTGACACTCGCAGACTCTGACCGAGCTGTGTTTTGATTGCCTTGAAAGCAAAGCCTAGCCTGAAGGAAGTCTGCAAAATGAAACCAAAGCACTTCAGAGCGAAGTCTGCCAGCCAAAAATAACAGGATTCGCACAATTCTAGTTCTGCTGCTAATTCGTGGTCTGATGTTGTCCAATGAAAGGCAGGAGCAAAGCTTGGCTGCTATGACTCCTCTAATAAATTGGATTGTGTGGAGACTGACTGCAGGGCATGAGCGCTGTGCGCTGAAATCACTGCACCAGGAAACAGCGAGCGGGGTTTGATTGACAAGACGTCTGACCCCAGAGAAGCTAATGGATTTTTCCCTTATCAGCTAATCATATGACCCTGCCTTTACTGCAAGGCAACAAATAGCTTTTTAAGACACGAGCTTTAATGCCAGATGCTGATTGCATTATGTTATTCTGCATAATTAGATTTGGCCAGTTGAAAGCAAGATGATGCCTCGGAGGTTTGGTTTTCCAGCAAAAAATTCGGATAGGGCCCCGCACGGTAAACAAATCCTGGAGCTGCGGTAAGGTTGGAGGTGAGAAGCTCCATGGAGGCTGGCCCTGCGTCCTCTAGAACTAAATATTCCTGTGAGATAAAAGAGTTCATGGAGCCTGATTTATGTAGCTGATACCAGGACAGTTATGGGTACATAGCAAGCAAGGTGTTATTAAATAAAATGACCAAGCCCAGTGATTTCTGACCCATGGGAAGGTAAGGTTAGGAGAACCTCAATGCCCCCAGCTCTTTTTCATGCCCGGTGCCCAGATCTGAGTGTGGTGATGCTTGGAGGCATCAGGTACTGTCCTCTCCCATCCTTCCTTGGCAATGGACAAGCTGCACCTACAACCATCATTAACGCGTTAACCCTTGCCCTTACAGCCAGACCTTCAATGCCAGCTCCTTGCAATACTGTCGTCCTGTCTCCTCCCAGAGCATCACCAGCACTGACTCGGGAGACAGCGAGGAGAACTATGTGGCGATGGTAAGGGCTCCACAGCTAAGATATATGGTTCTGGCAGGATGCATATGTTCCCCAGCTCTGCAAACACATTCCCAGCTCATGACATGGAAGTGCTCAGATAGCACCGTGTGGTGTACATCCTTACGTACATCCCTACGCGCATGAAACTGTGGCTTTTGTTCCTAAAATGACACGTCCCACTGGGGTTTTAACTATATATGAGAGCAGGAACATACATCACCTACTTTGCCCGGAATTAAGAGGGGATAAAAATGTCTATGGACTGTCGCAGTCTATTTTCCTAATTTAAGTTTATTTTTTCAGGGGTTTTTTTCCCCTAATAGCTGCTGACATCATGTTTGTGCAGAGGGCAGGGGCTATCAGGGCAGCAGCAGGGAGTGGCACTGCTTACAGGGAGGGGATTTTGTCTCTCTTTGCAAAGCTGCTGACTTGAAGAATACTTCTGAGGATGTGTAACCAAGGGGGTAGAGGAAATCCGTGCTCTGTGTAGCATGGCTGTGATTAGTGAAGATCCCAGAGCCGGCCTGGCCTCGCTGAGGTGTGGTTCCTGGGAAATGCTGAAGCTTAAGTCTGATGTCAGGCTTGTGAATAAAATCAGCACGAAGGTAGCAGAACTGCTCCGATACATAAAATCAACAGGGTGCACTTGAAATATTTGTTAGAACAATATACAACATATATAGTGCCCCAGCAGTTCTGCACGCTCCGGTCCCAGAGAGGCTGAGACCTCTTTTACAAGTGCCACTGAGGCATTTTGTCACCAGATTTGTGTTAATTCCTTTTTTTTTTTCCTTCTTCCCATTTTAACCCTCGTTATCTCTCCTGTCTCTTCCCTGCATTAGCAAAACCCCATTTCTGCTTCTCCTGTTCCTAGTGGCACCAACAGCCCAGCGCCTAAAAAGAGTTCAGGGAGCGTGGATTATCTGGCCCTGGATTTCCAGCCAAGCTCTCCAGGGCCACACAGAAAGGTAGGGGGGATTTTATAAACTTCTGATTAAAAGTGATGCATATTTTTTAAGGGTTTTAATGCACATTGGCAACAGCACATCCAAAGCCCTGGGCAGGATTGGTAAGTGGCACAGTAACCTCAGAAATGGGATTTGTCCTGCAGATCCACTGCTACATTTATTCTAGGTCAGACTCGGTCTCTGTTGCATGTCTGCAGCCTTGCTGGAAGTGTCACCAGAAACATGGATGTGCAGGGACTCAGGGATGCTGATGAGACCAGAAATTCAGCTGGAGATTGTATGTTCAAAAGTTGTCAGGAAGTATCCCAAAAAGTATCAGGGGTGGGGGTTTTTTTCCATCCTTTAGGACAATAGGTCCTCCAAAATTAGACTTGGGTTTTCCACCTGAGAAATGCTGGGCACCTCTCTCCTGCCAGTCAGGGGCTTTTAAAGGGTGCTATTTGGGCAGGAAAAGTACAAACTGCTTTCAAAAAGTGAAGCTGATTTCTAAAAGCTAGATTATGTTAAGCTCATCAAGCCATTGCCCAGTGAGAAAGAGCTGTGGGAAGAAGATGCATTGTGAATGGGATGCCACTGCCAGATGGATATGTGGAAGGGGAAGCTCCTAAAGACCCAGATGTTGGTGACTTTTCTCCAGGTTCATACACGGGGAAACAAGCACCATCTTAAAGTGAATCATAGGAGAATAGAGCAAGGGAGGTCCTCAGGGCATCCCCACATCCAAAGGAAACCATCTCTCCTGAAGTGACGGATGAGGCTTAAAAGTCTCATGTGATGAAGATTTCACACACACCCCAGCAAGGCCATATACCAAGATGAAGAGGACACTCAGAGGTGACAGAATGGGCTGGGGAGTGACCAAAGGCAGGTCCTTTGGGGTACCACCCTGAGCAAACTGGGACAGGGAAGGAGAGACTGGCTCAAGCAAAGCAGCACCTGAGCAAGGGAGCAGTGAAGGACAAGGCGTTGTATAAACCTTTGTGGGAACCACCTGTGAAGTGGCCTTGACTTTCTCAAACACTGCCTTGTTTCCCAGGCAAAGCATCCCAGTGGTTAGATCTTTTTATTAATTGGCAGTTGCCTCTTGATTGTTTCTTTTTGCCCAGAAATATTTCTGCGGGTATTACCAATTTAAATTATATCCCAACCTGGAAAGGTGATTTTAGACCATTAAAAAACATCATCTGGCTTCAGTGGCAAGCAGCTGTGGGGCCCTCTGAAATGCTTGTAGAGGCAAATGAAGTTCCAGGACTCCAGAAACTATGGAAAAAGTATCTCCTTCTTTCTCAAGAGGTCTCCTGGATGAACTTGCAAATATATCTGTTGTTTTGGGGATGAAAATTACCTAGTGCCATAGGTGTGTAGAGTCAGCACAGATAAAAGGGATGGAGCTGGGATTTTTATGTGTATCTATAAGAGTTCTTGAGTCACAAGAAAGTGAGCAAGATGCAATGCTGAATTTGCTATATCAGTAGTTAGATACCACAATTGCAACCAAACATTCAGGTCCCAGAGTTGGTGGGAAGGTAGAGACCCAGGTGCTGTTTCTACCCTCCCATTGCACTGCAGTGTCATGCAAGCAAGATGCAGAACAGACTGAAATCTTTCATACAAGACCTTTTGGGAGGTTGGAGGGAGGGTGATGAGCTATGGAGTCTGCAGGAAAGCAGGGGAGGTGCTGGTGGACTTACAGCACCAAGGGTGCTGCTGCGGGAAGGAGCGAGAGGGACGAGCAGGGAGCTGATGAGTGACCAGGCGGTGGCCATGTTTCTCCTCCCCGCAGCCCTCCACTTCATCAGTTGCCTCAGACGAGAAGGTCGATTATGTGCAAGTGGACAAGGAGAAGACGCAAGCGCTGCAGAACACCATGCAGGAGTGGACTGATGTGCGGCAGTCCTCGGAGCCCACCAAGAGCACGAAGCAGTAGTGCCTGGAGTGAGCAGCAAAACAGGCAAATGTTCTGGTGGTTTCGCCCAGCTGGGGCCCCGCTGGGCTTCTAGCTCCACTTGGGCTGGATTTCTAAGACTTGTCTTTGGAGGGGAGGGGGTCTTCATTATTTTTTTTCTTTTAAGACAAAAAGAAACTTAATTTCAGGGGAAGACTTGGCGGAAACTGTTTGCCAGTGATAAAGACCAACTGTGTTCGGTGGCGAGGTTTGTGCTTTAGCTGCTGGATACACTATCCAGGAATGTTGACTTAGCAATACCAGGTTTCACCCTACACATCTTTTGCTTACAGCTATTAAAACCACCTTGTATGTGCTAACACTGCATCATCTCTCCCCATCTTCTTCCATACCATATCCCCAAACCATGCCATGCAGGTTTGTAGCATCTCTCATAGGATGTCACTCCCCAGCTCTGATTCTCTAGTCCTTATGGTCACCCTCCTCTGCCTCCTCCCAACCACAAAACTGAACAAGGACAATTCCTTTTGAAATCACTTTCATTGTCCCATCTCTTGTAAATAATATGTTCAAAACCTCTGAGGGCTATTCTCGTCCTGATGCGATAGCCCCTATGTTTTTGGTTGTGGTTGTTACCCTTCATGAGCTTGAAGAGCATCCAGACTGTCCCACTGAGCTGACTTAGAAGCCCAGGACTTGCCCCATCCATATGCCACACACATGTATGCCAGCACATGCTCACACACACACATGCATGCATGAAACAGCCAAGTTTGTTGGGCTGTCTTCTGCTGTTGATGCTCTCCAGCATCTCTCAAAGTCAATGGGCTGGAGAGATTTGCTTTGGATGGCAGAATTTAAGCCCTGACCCACTGTCTATCTGAAACCTATGAACCTGGCCCTAAGAACCAAAATCTGCCCTTTGTGGCATGAAAAGAAGCCCATAGAGTGAGAGTCCTACATCTGTGGCTGTCATGAGAAGCTCTGTGGTTGAGTATGAGGAGCACAGGGAGGCTCTGGAGATCTTGTCTGTATATCTGGACTGTCATGAGGATGAGCGACAAGGAGGGAGTGGGAGGCTGTTGCGAGGACTGGGAGAAGGTGGATGTTGTACTGCAGAGGTTGGTCTTGGGTGAGGAGGTCTGGTGGGGTGTATCTTGGAGGAAAGGAGTAGAGTAATTGAAATGTTGGTTGATGGTGAGGCCTTAGGCTTAGGAAGAGGCTGGTCAGGAGTGTCAGGGCAAGGTGTTTCAGTATTAGCTTTAATGTAGCATTACAGTTGGTTTGTGGTGGATGCAAAGGGCTGGACTAGATATTTTCTTCAGCAATGTGTCTTCAACACAGAAATGGGGCTCGTTGACATTAACAACCCTAGGTTTTAATTATGGATGGGAATCTGCTGTTACCCCTTGCCAGCATCCTTGACACATCCAGCCTTTGGGATCACTCCCCAGGCAGCTGCCAGGCGCAGAGAGACGAGAAGGAAGAGATAGTTTATTGCAGAGATAATAATTCATGATCTCATGAAAATAGAAAGGACTAATGATTGCCATGGAGCAGCCTGATTGCCAGACAGCAAGCGGTGACACAGATAAACAGGCCGACCACAAACTGAGAGCCAGATAAAGGAGACATTAGAAAGATTAGGTAATAATATTTATTAAACAGCTGGAGCTATTCTTTCTGCAAGCTGATCCCCTCCCAGTGCCACGGGCTCTACATTCCACCACCACCACTAAGTCGTATTGGTTATTGATGCTTAAGAGTTAACATATTTGTTTAAGCTTGGCCTGAGTTTGGAAAGGGCCAGACATCACCCACACAAGGATGGGATACTAGTCCCTTAAGGGCTGCGTGTGGGTAAAATAAGTATTGAATTTCCAACACCAGTTTATATTTTCTTCTTGCATGCCATGAAAGGGAAGGATATTAATGGAAAAGTGCTGACGAACATTTTAAGACATTGAAGTGTTGGCCTTTTACAGGAATAATGAAACAAATATCCTAAGGTTCATGGTAAAAATAATAATCATCTAGGAGAAAACAAAAAAGACCCAAAGGGGAAGATTTAGCACAGCCAGATGCTTTCTGACGGTCGGGGAGCCTGTTACAGCCTGCAAGAGCCTTTGCCTCTCATTGGAGGCTTGCACACTTGCATGATGAGATAATGAAATGAAGAGCAGAGTAGAGTGCTTCATATTTCTACAGCCCCTTTCATCACTGCATCTCAGGGGAGACTAAACATTGGGCCTGATCCAGAGCCCACTGACGTATGTGTTCACCCAGCTGGGAGTGAGCTCCCCATCTCCACTGAAAAGCAAATGTGACTCAAGCAGGAAGCTGATTTTTTTCCTATTTCATCCTCTAAACTGCTAGGCAGACACAAAGGAAGATGAGGATGGGGGGGAAGGGTTATGGGGCATGCTGGCTGTATTTCCCTGCCAAAATTGTGCTGTTCGCCCCCTCTCACAGTAAAATGGAGCCACGCCTGGCATGGATTGCAGCAGCAATTTTGGGAATAGCCCTTTATGCTGCTTTGAGCCTCTCAGTAAAACAGTGCAACTTTTCTCAAGATGTAACTGACCCCAGCTCCAGGCCAAAAAAATCTTGAACTGGACCAACAGCTTGGACAAATCAAGTGATAGCCCATGCTCAGATTGAGTCTTTTTCTCCACCCGGGAGATGGGGAGCTCAACAAGTCCCAAAAGTACCCTGAAAGTGGGCAGGCGAGGGGGAGGCATCAGCAGTAGTCATTTCTGATGGTGCAGTGGCCTGAGAGACAACACAATGGGTGGGGATACATTCTGGTGAGTCAGTGCCCTGTGCTTCTGCTCTGGGACTAGGTGCATCCAGTGCCCATTCCCACGTTTAACCCAAAGCGTTAATTAAGATTACAAAAGCCCTTCATGGTACTGCTGTCATGATCATCCCCAGTAACTGGCCCTTTGCGTTTGGCAGACCAAGGACCAAAACAGCCCAAAAGTAGCTATTTTTCAGCTGCTGGTTGCTGGTCCCTCTCTGCTTTGCCTATGTTTTCCCAGAAACAGATATATTCCTTCATTTTCTCCCTGCTAAACACCAAGCAAATGGCCCCTCCAAACTCCGTAGCAGCCCATAGACTCTATGCATTGCCATATAGACGTGACTGTATCAACCCCTCCCGAAAGCCGTTAAGTAATCAATGGCTGCAGTGGAAATAGTCATTCCTGACGGCTGCCGAGCTGATTACAGCAGTCCCTGATGATTAATGTTTGTGCAGTATTTAGTCTTAAACCATATTGAAAAGCAGCTGGTTTAATTACACGGACTGCCAAGAACTTTGTCCTGAAGGCACTGAGTTTATCACATCCACTCTATACTTGGATGCTCAAGTATGACTGACTCTTTTGTTAGAAATAGGTATTTTAAGAAGCTGAGAACATTGCAAATGATTCATTTTAATTGCAATTAAAATGGCTTGAGTCTTCACGTCAGAGCCTGCTCTTCAGCTCTACAGTCCCATTTAACAAAAGGGATGTGCTTGCATGTGCGTGTGTGCTCATAGAGAAGGGTTGTCTGTGGGACAAGCATCACGACCTGAATATTTAGTTTTATGAAGTACCAGGGCCATGGCTCAAAGCTCTCCTCGAGCTTTAAAATGACTAAGCCAGGCTTAGACTTAGTCTCAAGTCAGAGGAATAAAATACACGTGAGTGCAGATTGTGCCATGGCAAAGCTGAGCGTCTGTCAGGGCCAAATCCAGAGCCAGAACCAAAAGGTAGCTAAGGCTTGGGTTGACTAGGGGCTAACTGGGATGGACTTGGACCCAAGACCACCTGCCACTGACAAGGATTGTATATGGGGGAATATGAGGTTGGGAGGAGAGAAGGCAGGGGAGTTTGCCAGCAAGATTTGAGTCTTGGTCCTCACCATGTGCTCCTTTGGCATGAGTCCCAAGTCAAATATATAGAGATTTGTGGGTTGTGGAGTGTGGTTTTGCTGAGTAAAAGCCGTGCACTGGTGGGATGGGAGCTCCTACTGCTCTAGAGACTTACCCAGGGCACTTCACTCTTAAGGGGGTCATCCTGTCCAACAACATGATGCCTCAACACTCTGACTTTCAGGGAGTCCTGGTCTATGCACCCAGCTCTGAGCTGGGCAGGAGAAGCCCTACCAGAAGTGGGGTGGGGACTGGGACATGCTGGGAGACATCTTGCTCTGGGGCAGCAGTGCCATGGTTTCACAGGGTTGTCCTGCAAGGTGCCACCTCCATCCTTGGAGCTTTTCAAGACCAGGTTGGATCAACTCCATAGCTGACCCTGCCTCGAACAGGGGGTGGGAATAGACACATCTCTTCCCCCCAGTTTACCCTGAGACTTGTGCTGCTAGGGCTGAGCAGAGACTCCTCCATGTGAGGGAAGGGGCCAAAGCTATTGCCTGGAGCCCTATAGCAGGGCCAGGGCCTCTTCTCTGGCCATGAAGCCAAGTGGCAAGGCAAAGCTCAACCCCTAAGGCCATACCCCCCAGAGAGGGGACCTAATCCACACTGGGGCCATCCCTTGCACCTGGGAGAGGGCTGGCTGGCCCAGACCAAGTCATCCAGGACGTGGACAAACAGTCCAAGCAACTGGGGGACAACTTGAACCTGTAAATTTGTTAGGGTAAACATCAACCCAGAGCTCTCTGCAGCCCCCTGACAGCCCCTACACCCTGGCATCCCTATCCCTTGAACGTACCAGGAAGAGTTGGCTCCCTTTGGCCACCCATTGACCATGGCTCCTTGGGAGTGGAAGAGCCATGCCCGGGTCTTACGTAGTGGTGGACTTTGGTAGGAAGATGTTTAAATAGCTCCAAGGTTCTGTCTGATCTTCCTGGCCTAGAAGGAAAATAGGAGGATGGTTTTCTCAAGTCATGCTTGCATTGTGTTGATGTTTTCCCACCTGGTGATGTTACTATTCCATGTAAAAGCTGACACTCACCTGCACTGTGTATTCCATTGGAAGGATGTTGTCTGGATGAGATGGGTGCAGTGGGGCTGTGCCTATGGAGAAGCCCTACTTGTAACAGGAAGGGTAAAGAGCCGAGCCTAACCCAAACCCCAGCCAGAGAACACACATGGCCATCAAAGAGCCGTCAAGAAAATCAGAGACACCAGTCCAGCATCAAATCACAAGGGCAAATAACCAAGTTTAGGGCCTCTGGTGAGTCTGCATGTCTCTCTTCTCTGCCCAGAAAGCCTCAACCTGCCCCCATGTACACAATGATCTTGCAACTGTTAATGAGGTTCTTGAAGGTAAAGACATGCACCTTTTTGTCATGATTTCTCCTTGGCCTGGAGCAATTCATCCCTCCATCAGCTTGTCCTTAGTGTCTCATCCTTGTAGTCACAATTTTATCTCCTTGTTTGCAACTCCTAGAGTTATACTGTTAATCAGGTTGCTACTTCAGTGGCTGCTCTTGAGAAAAGTTGATATGTAGCAAGGTGTCACCAAATAGCTCTCCTCACCCCAACAACCCATGGCTATCTGGTCCTGGCACATGGTGTCCAAATTTTAACACCAGCCAGCAGCATCTGGAGCAGAAGCTAGGCCACATGGCTCCATCTCTTGAGCTAAAAGATCTTCTCGATGGCCTTCCTTGCAATCAGCAGGCTCTTAATTTTTCATGCAGCTCATTGCTAACATATAACAAGTTCATTTGTAAGCCAGTGGGTTGACTATATGGGAGAATTTTTCCCCAAGATGAGGAGACAAGAAACCGTCATTTTTATTGTCATTCTTTGGGTGACACCACACTTTATCTTCAGGTGGGACAAGTGGGTTCATTTGAACTCTGTATCCCGCTTTTTCTCCAGCTTGTAAACCGAAGATTTTTAGTACTTATTTCCCCACCTCACAGATGCATCATGAGGTGTAATTAATTGACATCTAATAATGCAAAAAGCTGTTTTGAGTCTGCATGCAATGGCTGGGCAGCATGTAGTGCTACCCTGTTGTCATGCCTAGCATCACACACGACACTGCAAAATTCACGCTCTGCAAAATTCATTAAAAACTACTCATCCTTAACTACCAAGGTGGAAAAAAACTTAGCAGGATTTTCTCCTGAGTGAGGGGAGTGGGGGAAAAGCCATTTGCACAGTTTCAGCATTCTGCTGCCACATTGACCCTGAAAATACCACAGTTGTTTGAGAGACCTTTGGACATGGTGGCTGAAGCATGTGTGGAGAGGGGAAGGGAGCAGGACCCTGGGCTCCACGGAGAGCCCGCCAATGAATTCCGTAGGGTTAGGACCAAACCTATAGAGTAGTTACGTCCCACTCAACCCAGCCCTTGGCGAAGTCAGCGAGTCCCCATTGACTTTGGGTATCGTTGTGTGGGAACGGACCCAGCCAAATTAGGGTAGTTTTCTCCATTTGTTTCTTAACCTGCTGCGAGAGGGGGTCAGAGCCCCGGCTTTGAAGCCGTCGTGTTGGCAGCTGATTCGCAGGGATGTTTTGTGTGTTTTAAAGCCTATGACTATTCTTAAAGAGGAGTATTTTTAATTTTTTTTTCCATTTGTAGGAGGAAAGACAAGAGTAATCTGTGGCAAACTGTACAGTATATGTCTTCTTGTGGTGTCACTGTTTGAATGGTTATTAAGTTTTCAAATCACTGTGGACAGCTAATCACTTAAGTTATTAATTTATTCTTTGGGGTTTTGTTGTTTGTTTTTTTAAGTAATTTGAAACGATTATTTATCCTGTAAATTGGTCTTGAGTGAAGCCTAGATAATACTTTTTTTGCTGTTAATAAACATGGTACATGCCTGATGTGAAGGTGATCTCATTTTTAAGTACTGTATATGCAGCGGGAAAGCAACGGGAAAATAAAAGAATGATAATAAAAAGACATCTCTCACTGGTGGCTCCCAGCATGGATTTGGAGTGGGGAGAGAAAGGAGGAATTAATGACCAGATTAAGTTGAATTATGCAGCACCTTTAAAGCTTTCAGAACATCTTCCCAGCGTGTCACCAAGAATCTCCTACAGCTTCAGGTTTCCTGTCTGTGCAATGATGGCCTTTAGGATGCAGATAGGGTTTTTCCTAATACCAGAACCCAAATTGTATGTTTTTCAGCTGCTAAAGTGAATTTCGTACTATAAATCTGCTCCAGGGATACGCTTTGGTGTGTGCAGGGTGAGGACAACTGCTGCCTTCCTCACCCATCAGCAGCTTGGCACCTGTGAGCCCCAGCTCATAAAACCTAAGCACCATAATAATTTTTTTCCCCAGAGTTAAAAGTTCAAAACCCCCTTCAAGACACTTACACTTACTTTAAAAAAAGAAGACACCTGAGGAAAGACATCTCCCTACAGCACAACCCCCGTAACCCCCTTTTTTAGACAAGACTAGCATCACCTCACATCTGCAGCATATCTGGGATCCCAGACATGGAGCTGAGGACTCCGCTGTGGGCTCTCCTCAGCCAGAGGCATGTGTCAAACTACGGGCCATAGCACCATATATAATATAGTATGTACTTTACCAATATACCATATACAAATATTACAGTTATTACTAACAGAAGTGTGGCCAGCAGGTCCAGGGAGGGGATTCTGCCCCTCTGCTCCGCTCTGCTGAGACCCCCCTGCAGTGCTGCGTCCAGCTCGGGGNCTAGATGGGCTTTGAGGTCCCTTCCAACCCAAACCAACCTATGGTTCTATGATTCTGTAATATTAATAGTGTATTACTAATACTCATGATATGGTATACTTATAGTATACTACTAATAGAATAGTATAGTTATAATTTTAGAACATATGGTATATTAATAGTATTCACAATAATAATAATATATAGTATTAATAAAGTATATTAATGCAAATTTTAGTATATCTTAAATAATATATTACTCGTCTTACATTTATCAGATTATTGTCTACATGTGTGCATATATTATATATATATAAAAAATACATATTCATACTCTAGACATACATATATTAATTATTTTGGGGAGAGGATCATGGAGCAACTGTAGATAATGCTGTGAAAAGTGAGGCTCAGGGCTGAGTCCAAAATGGAAGCCCAAAGCTAAGAATGAGAGGAAACGAACAGGGATCAAACCAGATCACCTCGTTACACTGCTGAAACTATCCAGGCTGCCATCCATGCTGAGCACTGTGTGCAGTTTGCCTCTGCTCATCCCAGAAAATCTTGGGGAAAATACCAAAATATATTCAGGCAAGAGTGTAGCTATGATACAGCCTCTCCATTTTCCATGTTGGGTTGATTATCTGCCTTGATTATTTACATTAGGATCTCATCAAGGCAGAGACAGTCTCCTGCAAAAGCACCTTCCAGCATGCAGCCCAGAAAATACCTCCAGGTGACACAAAGCAGGGAATTGGCACAACAGCAACATGGAAGCTTTCGGCAACCTCTTTGGACAGGAGGTTCATAAAGATCTATTAAAAATACTTTTTTTTTTTAATAACTTCAGCTTCAGGTCCACATTCATTACCTCTTAGCATCGCTTTAAGTCTAGAAGACTAAAATACGGCGAACACTCTCCGCTGTTCATCTACAAAACCCCACTAACAGGATTGTGACCTGCATTTGGAGAGCACCCAGCTCTGGGCTGGGGGTCCCTGTCTCACCTCTGCCTGCTCCCCTCTTACAAGCTATGACTCTGCAGGGCTGTCCCATACCCATGAGGTTGGATGCTCATCTCCCATCATCTTCCCCATCTCTTTTTTGACCCATCAGCCCAATAGCCATGAGTATTGCATTGAGACACTAAGCCTCTATGTTGAATTAATTAATTTCCTTTATTTATATATAGGAAAGGCAATAAAAGAATGCAATAGTATATGCCAGAGATTTGATCCCAAGTGTCCTCTATAGCAGACTTTCTGCTCACATTATCTGTAGCAATGTCTGTGCTTTGCCTTGTCCTCCACAGCAACACAATATTCTCACCCCAACACCCCACGGTCAGGATTAGGCCCTGCACCCAGGACCTAAGGCACAAGTCTCTGCCACTTCAGCTAGAGAAATCTCTACTACAGGCACAAGGGAGGAGCAGGCAGGGACAACAGCTGGGAAGGGACATGGGAAGGAGACGTGGTCCTATAGACACACCGCCCAGGGACTGAGATGGCCTCCTGCCACCAAAATCAGGCCCTGTCTCATTACCCATTTATATAATGCATTGGTTTACATAGTATGTGTTTATATTGGGTTGATATAATATATCTGGTTGGGTTGCTTTCCTTGGAAATCAGCATTTTAAATAATACCTAGTACTGCTCAGTTCAAGGTATCCCAAAGGAAAGCCCAAATTTTAAAGGGCAGACCCAGCCCAGAAAGCCATGAGATGACAGCAGCAGAAAGAAGCTGAGTCCTAAAGACCCACCTGGACAACGGCTGTGTGTCTGAGCCTGCTGTGAACACTAGCAGTGTCCCGAGGTCACCAGTTACACAATGGGGCCCTTCACTGGACACCAAAAAACCCCAACTGGGTCAGGTCAGTCCTCTTGGCTGGAGGGGTTTCTGCCCCTCAGTCTCTTTTGGGTGCTTTGCAACGCTACATAAAACCCCTCTGGTAGACCTGCCACTGCTCACTGTGACCAAGTAGGCTTGCAGGCTCACTGCCTCACCAGATCAGCATTGCCACATTGGCTGCTTGGCTTTTTTCAGCCTTTTCAGCCTTTTTCTACCTTTAGAAGTGTGTCAAGGTGAGTTCTCAAAACCACATTAAAAAAAGCCCACAACCAACCAGAGGTCCCCCCCAAATGAACTCGGTGCCACAGAAAGGGCTGCAGACAGGATGTGCATGGGATACGTCCATTCCTGGGGCCACGTTGAGTCCATCTTCATCCCCGTCCTCGTCCCCTCCCCAGGCTGGTGGCATGGCTCACAGCAGGCAAGACACAGCTACACTGAAGCAAAAGGGCACTTCTCCGAGCTGTCGGCAGCTGCTCATCTCTGTGTTAGCTTAGTTACGTTAAGGCGTGAAGACCAAGTGCAAAGGAAGCGGTGGGACATCCGGGTGCCTCCAAATCACCCCCTGAGTCCATTTCCATTGAAATGTTCCCCAAATCCTCCTCCAAGATGTTTGGTGTCATCAAAGCGAGGAAGAGGAGCCTCTGGCTTCAGGTTGGCCCTGTGGACATTGATTGTCTGCTTTAACCTTGGTGGCTAGAAGACCAGTCCATGAAAGGTGCCGGATCCACCCCCGCCCGCTGCTGGGCTGCAGCCCCCCGATGAGTTGTCATCGTCCTTGTCCCTGTCAAAGTCTCTCCACCACAGCGGGGATTTCGGCAAGGCGGAAATGTAGGCAGCTCTGTTCCTTGCTTCTTTTTCCTGCTCCTAGAGAAGGAAGGGGGAGAAATAACACAATGATATTTGCGGCTAAATGACCCAGGTGGGGGGATGCTCCCACTTTCCCTCAGAAGCTGGGAGCCTGTTCGGTCACCCCTGGGAACATCCTCCAAATTAAACCAGGGTGACCAGGGCACATGCTCACCTCTAGAGCTCTGCAGGAGGGATTCAGCAAACCATTGCATTTCTCCAGCCATCAAAAACCAGTCTTCCCAGAGCCATGTCTGGGAGAGGAAGGACCACTCCATTCCCCCCTGGCACTGTTAATGTCCTACGGGGCACTGCTGTTTGGAAAACTTTGAATTTTACCAGTTGACTGAAATCTGCTCTAGTTTGTATTCCCAGCTCGCCCATCCTTCCCAGTTACTTATGAGAAAATTTCAGGCAGAGCTGCCTGGGTTGAGCAACAGCAAGTCAACCCCAAGCACAGCCACAGGATTGCTTGCACCAACCTCAACAGCCAATTTCACTGGGAAACTGCAATTTGCTTATATGTGGGTGCTAAGAAGTAAAGAGATTTGGATTCAGGGAGCAGGCAGGTATCTGCATGCATGGATTTATCTACAGGATGTGACCCCGCTGCTGCCCAGATGGTTGGAACGTGGCTCGTGAGCTGGGCAGCCACAGGATCGCACCCTGTTGTGGATGGCAGTGGGAGTTACCTGCAAGTAGAGGATGTTGTCTTTGGAAATGGCTTCCATCAAGTCTTTATGGAGGGAGGGTTCGCCATGCAGGCAGCTGGCCTCAGCCAGAGCCTCATGCAGCGGGCAGCTCTGCCTGCCCGGCCGCTGCCTGTAGAAGAGGACGTAGGCAGTGTCCTTGGGGAAGAAAGAGGTAACGTTGCTGACTGATTCGAAGGAGGAGAAGGAAACCCTAGTGTCGTTGAAAAGGTACCACTGGATTTCAAAGTCCAACTGCTTGTCAGAGGCCGGTTTTGGTGCCCCATCCTGGGGCTGCCCGTGGGGGATAGTGTCGGTGCATTCCCTGGAGTAGCAGTAGTAGTGGCCGCTCTCAGAGGAGATGCCTGAATGCACCACCACACTGCAGAGGTCGTACACAACAGACGTGAAGCCACCTCCCGGGGCAGGCCTGTCCTTCCCATGCTGGCAAACCTCCTCGGTTTCCTTTGGGGCAACAAGGATGGGCAGTTTGAGAACCACAGGGATGGAGACATTGTCCAAAATCTTCTTCCTCTTCATAGTCCGTGGGTCGAAGGAGAACCGCAGCAGCGTGAGGATGAGGTAGTGTGGACCCTCCGTCAGCTCTGCTACCTTCTCGGCGTCCTGCAAGGACGCACACTTCTCACAGTGGTATTTGTTCTCTGCTGTCAGTCTCTCTGGGGATAGAAAATAGTTGATTAAATCTGGGACGGATCTGGAGTCCTTGGGAGCAGTAGCCTGTTCCCCAAAAGCTGAGAGAGGGTCTTTGGCTGCATCCACACCAACAGCATTGCCACTTAAGGGATTTGCCGCTTCTCCTGGCTCCTGGAAACTCAGCGTTTCCACGGGCATCGGCAGGGCTGCAGGGTCTCCAGCCATGGGGGCCTTCCTCCGGATCCACGGAGACCCTGTAAGATGGCTTGGGTTTTCAGGAGGCTCAATAAACTGTGGGCCAATTTCTTCTACAGGTAAAACAGATGTGCTCCCACGCACGTGCCTGTCTGGTGGAGGAAAAGCCAGAGACAGGTCTGTGAAGGCTTCTTCTCGGGAGGAGACATTCAGACACTTCAAGCAGCGGATCTTTGTCATCATTTTACCCCCAAACATCTTCTCAATCAATGTCTTGTTTAAGTAATGATGCTCCACCACTTGAGACATCAAGCTGGATTCCTTGAGTTTCTGGTAGATCCTTTTTCCAGTTTTTTCTTCTTCATGTAATCTTTGGCAGGGGAAAAAAAGCTGCGTTATGCACCAATAAAATACCAAGAGGTAGTTTCTAAATTAGGGTTTCTCTTCTTCACTCGAAGGGGTTAATCCAGGCTAACCCACCTGTGCTCAGGGGTCTGGTGCTGTGGGAGGAAGGTGGGGAGGATTTGGGCAGGATTTGGAAACCTGAGGTCTCCATGTGCCATTGACCCCCCACTTCTAGGGGGATCGCTGGGACAACAGAGATTTGGGATTTCTAGGCAAGAGAAAGGCAAAAATCAATCTTACAGAGGCGGCTGAGCGGCTTGTCAGGCAAATCTCTGAACTTGCTGCAATTCCCTCCACCTTCAGAGCAAAGGCAGAAATTTTCAAGCTGAACTAAGTTCTGACCTTACCCCTAAGCCAGCCCAAACAAGGAGCCCCAGACCAGTCTCACCATCTTTCACCCCAGTCCTCCACTCTCACAACTCCTCCATGTCTCAGCTGCTTGCCCAGTTTGCACATGGGTCAGTGTTAAACGTTGCATCGGGTCTAGTGGTGCCGGTGTCACCAGGCTCCGAAATCGCAGCGCTTGCCACGTACCGGTCCAGCAAGTACTTGAGATACTCCGAGCAGTCCTGCTGAGCACCAGGGGTGAACCAGGGCGGCCAGGAGGCAGAGAGGAAGCTCTCGGGTGAGATGGCAGGTCGCTGGCAGCAACACAGAAGAAGGAGAAGTGCTTTTAACCCGGGGCATCTGGTTCTCATTTCATACAGGGGGATGGAGAGGGAAGAGGAGGGTCTTTCTGGCCGCTTCACTGGGAGTGGGGTGCACTTGTGTGCCTGATAAGGTCCTCTTTTTTTTCCCCTACAAGGGCTAATGCCAGTGCACAGGAAAACTTTCTCGGTTTGCTGCAAGCCAGGACTGTAAGGATGAATTTCAGCCATTCTTTTACATATACTTCTATAAAATATCCACATGTTTTTCTTCCTTCCATTTTCAAATGGTTTATTGGCCTGACCCAGAGATTTCTACTTAATTCAGCTTGAATTTAATTTGATGCTCCATTTAAATTGATCAGGATCTCTGTCACCAAATCCTTTCATAAAAAAAAAAAGACAAAGCAAAAAATCCACTAAACTTCCACCTGCCATTCTGATCACTGCAGGCAGGTAATCTGCATTACCGGATAACGTAATCACTGCCGTTAGGAAGCTGCTGTCTAATTAATATGGACAAAGACTCGTGTTTGGCAAAGAAGCGACTTGAAGAACAGCCCAAAGAAGAAAAATAAGTAGAAGGCTATTAGGAAATTAGCAGGAAACTATTAACCATAAACTACACAACAAGCAAATATGCTTCTTTATTTGCTCATCACAGACACCCTAGCCTTCCATCAAAAACTGGGCGCCTCTATGATCAAATATTAAATTCAACAGTTGTCTATATTTTTCCCCAAAAAGCCATCTGTAATGACATTACCACAATGCAACAAGCCAGCTCTGTCAGTCAAGGCTTGGAAAAGAGAGAAGCCCAGATGACTGGTTTTGCAGTGAGGGGAAATTCACTGGACTTTCAAATTCTTGTCTTTCTAGGGACAGGAAGATATATTTTCAAGAGAGGAGCTAGATATAATCTGGCTGTATCACCAGGATTTGTGGATGTTAAATTTCAGGTTTGTCAAGAAAGTATTTGTAATTAATTCATTTAAGGGCGTTGTGTTTTGTTGTTTGGGTTTTTTTTACTTTCCCTCAGATACAGAGGATTGGGAATCTAAAGGCAGCATTTTGTGTGGGATGGTGGGTTTTTTTAATGAAACCACTTGTAAGGCAATTTCCATCAATTGCCTGTGCTTTGCTGTGAAGCAAGGGGACAAGAGAGCTGCTCCAGTCTTCTTCCTTGCTGCACAGCAAGAAACAAAAATCTCTGCTTTACACCAACAGGCTTCTCAGCTGGCCACATATGTAAACTATTACCAAATGGATTTCACTGTCAGAACTATTAGTTATTACATCATTTCAGCCCAGGAAGATCGCATGCTGAAGACAGGCAGCCTGGTGTGAATACAGTTCGCTTTCATGGGTGATAGGAGCTTGCCTTCTCCACCCCCAAAATTAGCCTCTTTCATATAAACAAAATTCATCTTGTTCTAAAAATCCACCAAGATCCACAGCTCCTTATCAGCACGTTGGAGTTGGCAGGAAGTAACTAGGAGACGAGCCTTTCCGCAGCCGACAGTCCAAACAAATAACTAGAACATGAAATAATTACCTGACTGTGCTCCAAAAATGCAAAGAGCCACTGGAGCTTTGTCATCAGGGGCTGGGAGTTGCCCTCGGTTAAATTCAACACCGAATGCCGAAAGCTGCAAAAGAAAAGCAGAGATGCAAACTGTAAGATGGAAAATCAATCCAGGACACGCAACGCCTGTGTGATGAGCAACCCTGGAGCAGTCTTGAGTGGGAGCAAGGGAGCAAAAACTCACTCTGAAGCCATGAAAAGAGACTGTATAATGCTGTTCATGTAGCAGGTGTTTCCCAAATTTATTAACCCGATCTTTCCCGTCTCCGATTTAGATGCTAGCCGTGGGTAAAAGCAGGCCAGCTCGTTCTTCTGGGAGGTCCAAGCATTTTGTCCCAAGAGATATTTAATCCGGTCTTCATTTGGAATAGGAAAAGCCTTGGAAAGAGAGATCTGTATTATAAATCGTTATCTTTCCACGTGAAGAAGTGGTAATGGACAACAGCAGCACTCCTCTGCTAGAGGTGTTTACAGCACAACTCATTTCCCCTGCTCTTCACAGGAACATGCGTCCATGCAAGGAACTGTTTAGCTGCTAGTATCACTGCTTTAGAGGCATTCAAGACTAAAGCTATAGCTAAAACCCACAGCCATGATCAGGACTTCTGCAGACACATCGTCAGAGAAGTCTCTTCCCTCAACTTGCCTACATGGGGCTCAAACTCAGAATTTCAAACCCCTCCTTCTACCACAATTTGAGATGTTGAAGTTAGGACATCCCTACCAGTAGGAAAGCCCCTCTGCACTAGGCTGCAAACTAAGATGCTATTTCCGCATGCAAACCAGAAAAATGGCTGAGAGGTGCGTGTCTTACTTTAATCGCTTCTAGGACTGGTTCGTAGAGATCTGGAAATCCTGAGAAGCGGAAGAACATGCAGTGGATGAGCTCAGCCAGCTGCTCCAGGGAGCTGGTGGCAGAGTTGGAGTCCTCCTTCTTCAGAGAGACCACCAGCCTGGGGATGTGAGGGAGCAGCTGGAAAATGGAAGTCAAAATACCACGTCAAAAATGGCTCCAAATTATTCGCAGAGCTTTAACACACATGCAGGGGAATGAAATTCACCCCCAGGCAGAAAGGACAGTCAACAGGAGTTGACTTCAGTCCCATTCTGTATATAACGCTTTACCCTGTGAACTCAACAGCAGCTCTTCTGTTGACTTTAGTAGTGCAAATGCTATAGACCTTAGAGGGTTTCATGCAGGTTTGTGCTGCTGCTTTGCTGTGCTGCAATTTCCATTCTTTCTGCAGATCAATCTCTACTAAAACACACACCCACGGTGGAAAGGAGCGTTATATGCTGACTGCCAAGTGCAGGGATTCAAACATACAAGATAGATGAATTAGCCTACAAGAACTGCTGTCTGGTGTGCTATATTTTATTTTACACTGTATAAACTAAACTGGAATTGGTATGGTCGGATGGGTGGCAACAGGCACGTAAACAGCACATTTGTTATTTTGCTTTCATCTAGAAAATTTAAAAAGGAACAAGCAGAGACAAACACAAATGATACATTGCTCACGGGCACCCTCTGCTGACCCCACAGCTGCACAGAGAATTAATAACCTATTTCCAACCCTGCAGATGTGCTAGAGTGACCCTGGGCACTTACGCAACCTTTTTCATATTTATTTTTCACATGATTTTTACCCCAGAACAATCCTGGAGTAAAGTCTCAGGACCCGCAGTCCGACCATTGCCTGATCCCCCCTTCCTCCCTTCATCTTCCTCTCTTCTTTCTCTCTCTTCCTTTCTCCTCAAAATGTTGGAGATTTTAACTATTTCCTTTCCAAAAAGTTTTGTTGGGGAAGCAAATGAATCCCAGTACTGTTTTATACATCAATATTTTGCCAAGCTATGATGGCAACAATTCTCAAAACTCTTCCGAACTGCCAGGACAAAGACAAAAAAATAAGAAGTAAGACAGGTTTGTGCCCTGTTTTTTAAAAATAGGAGAGGAAATTTGTGCTCGCTGGGCTGCAGATGGAAACTTCAAGCCAAGAGCAACCAACAGCTTTTGGAGTGTTTCAAAATTTGGACGCCCAACTGAAAACAATCTGTTGGAATGATCCTATTTTTAGAAGCTGAAGAGTTTCTCAAGAAATTCAGACTCATTTAAAGTGTCTCCAGCTGAGGAATGAAAAAACATCAGTTGGAAATGTTGGCTAGCTTTGCTTTTTTCCAGCCTTATCTGTTTATTCTGTGAACTTTAGGTGAAAAGCCAAATGTAAGGGCTTTAATGAAAAAGTATAAAATCAAACATGAATAGGAGTAATTTTCCATTACTTCTTTTATCAGTTCAATCACTGCAAGCATGCCTTTGCTTCAGCCTTGCTCTTTAATTACAGCATTCCAGGGGCAATGCCAGGGAGAAGCCGAGCTGTGCTGTAGTGTCAACAGCAAAATGAAGTATAAAGATATCACCGTGGAAATGAAAAGAGGAGATTCAAATGCTGCTAAAAGTGTTTTTTGCTTTTAACAGTGGATAATTCATGAAGTGGAAGTGTTCTGATCCAGTCTTCAAGTCTCGTTGCGCTGATGCTGTGGAATGCTCTGAAAGATGACCCATCACTTCAAGAAATGGTAATGGGTGCCACATGTTGGTGACAATTTGAAGTCACTTGTGGAGTGAGGCCCATTGAGTCCAAAAGACAGTCAGGCACCTGCTTAGGGAACAGCAAGGGCTGTTGAAGAATATATTCCCTGTCCTCCACTGCCTGAGCCCTCCAACACACCCTCAATGCAAAGGCTTCACCTAAGACATCCCAAAGCCAGAGTGGCAACATCTGCCACCTCTCAGCTGAAAGGGTAGGAACAAATATGGGACTGTATCTTCTAAACCAGACCCTGAAAGTACCTCCTCAGCCAGAAAGGGTCAGTGTAGCCCTGCACATCTTCCTGCCCTGGGCCATCCTCCCACCTCCTTCCCTTTCCTTCTCCAGGCAAATGCAATAGTGCAGTTTTGTGGTTGACCAAGACCCAGACCAAGCTGGGAAGGGCTGACAATCATGATTTTCTGCTAGGACAGGTTTCACTTGGGCTCCTTTTACAACGCAGTTCAGCACATGGTCCTACAAATGGCTCAGCACAAGGGAGAGTGGCTAGGAGAAGCAAGCGGTCCAAGAGCAGGAGCAGAGAAGAAGGGAACCTCCTCTTCCATGCACAGAGCTGGCAAACACCAGGGTAAAACAACTGCAAGAGCACTACAGCCACTGCTGCTGAGACCCTCAGTGTGGCTTGATAGGCCATCCAATATATTTGCATTAACTGCATCCTCAGCTGGTGGGCTTTGATGTTGAGAGAGGACCATGGGGATCCACTTGCCCATAGAGACCACTCCTCCACCTGGTGGAGCACAGCAGAAAAAAAGCAGACCATACACACATTTCAAACATTTCAAATCTGGAATGGCCAAGCCCCAACCAGCTTTATACTGATTTATCCCTGGAGATAAGCCCCAAGAAAAATGGGAGAAAATATCAGAGGAGAAAGAAAAGCCTCACTGTCCTCTGCACTTTGCTCTCTAACATCAGGTGGTTGCTCTGTCTGTGGCAACCAACCACATTTAGGCTCAGGACTTGCCTCCACATCTCAGTACTGGCTTCATGGTGCTCAAAAAGCTGTTTGAGCTGCAGGAGAGGGTGAGCACCAGCCAGGACAGGCTGCAAGTGCATGGACAGAGTTGAGTTTACATCACGTGGAAAAATCAAGCAGATGAGGGAAATATCCCCCAGTATCTCAGCACCTTAGGTTGCCTCCCCCCCGTGCTGCCCCACGGCACAGTTATACTTGGGGCAATGCCCTCATCTGAGTGCCAGACACAGCCTTACCAAGTGGAATGCCTCGTGGGAGTGCTGGAAGCTCAGCAGCATGTACTGCAGGACAGACAAAGCCCCCTCTCTCACAATAGGGTACAGCAATTTGGAGAAGACCTGGTGGGGGAGAAAAAAAGCAAATGAGAGGGCAGGATGGCACCGCGACATGCAGGAGAAGGGGCCGGCAGGGAAGAGAGGTACTGAGCATCTACCACAGTTGCTGGTCTGTCCTACTCCGTGCTGGGTGTCAAAGCAAGCAGCCTACAGCCAAGTCTCCAGAGTCATCTCCTGTCCAGGCCTCAGGGCATCCTAAAAATACACTTTCAGGCTTGTGCAATGCCTGGCACAATGAGGTGCAGAGCTCTGGGCTAAACACCACTGCATCTCCATACCTCTTGACGGATGAGGCCGTGCAGGCACAGAGGAATGCTAGATTTTCTAAAACATGCGTCTTCGGTTTTATTGTGATATTTGGAACTTTATCACTTTATCACAAAACAAAGGCCTTTTGCAAAGGCTAAGTAACTATATTTATCCTACTCTACAGAAAATTGTGTAAGCTGACAATGCCCTCTACCCCTTTCAGACCACATTTCTGAGAGTTTCCAGGGATCACATGTTATTTTAAGGGCTGTGTCCCTTTCCTATGGATTAACAATGAAAGATAAAGAAAAGCCCAAGATGCTTGGCTACTCTCCCACTGCTCACAGGGACAAATGCAGTTATTAATAATGTTCCAATACTGATAATTATGGTATTGATAACTTCTATGGTGACTTCCACTGAAGGTTCGGCCAGGTGTTACCCCTATTTTATGAAGGAGGGAACAGCAGGACCACAGCATAGAAAATGTTTTTGAAGAGGCAACAGATTTCACTACTTGGTCACACATTCTACAGAGAATGGCAAGTACTCACTGCCAAAACAGGTGATAGCAATGGCAGTGGGGACTTTATCTGCACTATTAAATGAACTAAGGCCAGGGTACAGGCTTAAAAACTGACCTGTGCCTGTGAGGACTGTGAACATGCTCACTGATTATGTATTTTGTCTATGCCAACCAGCACTGATCCAGGCACACTTAAAGGAGAGGTCTCACATTCCCAAAGGCAGGTTGTACAAGAGGTCCATAGTTTGGGAATAAAACTGTTTGGTTGGCTTTAAAATCCTTGACCTGTTTTATTTCATAACCTTTACAACATCGGTACCTTTGCAAACCAAGACCTAAAGAACTGAAGATTGTTCTGGAGAATATCATTCCTGGTCACAAAAAACGGCATCAGCCCACCACCCCTTACACAGGAATGCAGCATTCACAGAGGGTGCAGGGGGCACAACGGTCTCTTCAAAGCCCCTTTTCTCTTTTCTGTACAACTCAAGTCACAGCTCATCCTCATTGGGTTGAGAGATGAGAAGATATCCCAGGTGCTGTTGTGTTGTTCACATTAGTCTTTAAAAGAGCCTACTGACCTTTTCAATTTTTGAAAGAGTAACTTCAATCAAGATGCTGAACTTTTTCACTGCAGCCAAACCCTTCAGCAGAGCAATGATCCACTTGTCTATGTTCTTCCCCAGGGGCCAGGACACCCAGTCAATCATCCTGAAATGAAATACAAACTCTTGAAGTAAATGAAAACCAAGCTCCACTCTGAGTTATACCTCCTCCAAATTCATGTCCAGTCAGTGGGATGATCAAATAAGAGATGAGTTCCACATAAGACATTTCACATGTTGCTCAAAGCACAAGAGAACCTGAATTGTAATTACCCCAATGTCATCAGCATTTTGTGGCTCATCAAAGAATCTGATCCAAGTCCGTAGAAGAAAGCAGGAATTTCTTCCACTAATTGAGTTCAAGTTTTTAACACAGAATCCCAGATTGGTGTCGGTTAGAATGGATATCAAAGCCCATCTAGTTCCAACCCCCTGCCATGGGCAGGGACACCCTCCACTAGCCCAGCTTGCCCAAAGCCCCATCCAACCTGGCCTTCAACACTGCCAGGGAGCCAGGGGCAGCCACAGCTTCTCGGGGCAACCTGTGCCAGGGCCTCAGCACCCTCACAGGGAAGAATTGCTGCCTCAGATCTAATAAAAATCTCCTCTCTTTCAGCTTACGACTATTCCCTCTTGTCCTGTCACTCCCTGTCTTTGTCACCAGCCTCTCTCCAGCTTTCCTGGAGCCCCTGCAGGGACTGGAAGGGGCTCTAAGGTCTCCCTGCAGCCTTCTCTTCTCCAGGCTGAACAAGCCCAACTCTCTCAG
>VXBL01009548.1:857197-873937 GCA_013400195.1 Aramus guarauna
CTTTTTTCCCGTTTTAAAAATGGGGTTATGTTTCCCCTTTTCCAGTCAGTGGGAACTTCAGCAGACTACCGCAACTTCTGGCATTATGGAGTGGCTTAGCAACTTCATCCCTCAGTTCCCTCAGGACCTGCAGATGCATCTCATCAAGTCCCATGGACTTGAGCACCTTCAGGTTCCTTCGATGGTCTTGAACCTGATCTTCTCCTACAGTGGGTAGTTCTTCATTTTCCTAGTCCCTGCCTTTGCCTTCTGTGATTTGGGTGGTGTGGCTCAAGCACCTGCACACCAATATGGTCACCTGTATACCATAGCTCTGCTTTGTGGCTTTTCTAATATAACTTCCAGAGAAGGCCCTAGAAGGACAACATCCATTTTTACAGAATCACAAAGCAAATCTAAAGGGTTTGTGATAGATATCTGTATCTGTGTGAGGTCTCTGCATTGTCACCATTAGAGAACAAGTGATACTGGTATGATCTCTCATTGGTTCTGGTAAGGAAAACCCACTCAGATTCAGGTCTTTAAATTCCCTGTGTGGGAAACATTCAATTCCAAAAAAACATGAAAAAATAAATACTGGCAATTCTAACAGAAGCCAGATATTGTTGAACGTCATAGCTAACAAATTTCTTCTATATTCACTCAACCAACATGTTGTCAGGTTTTTGCAAGCAATAAGTACTTTACAGAAGTCAGTCATAAAAAAAACCCCTCAGACTGAGCGATGACAGGTTGTTTCTGTTTAAATTTAATGTTAAACAAAAATAGGAAGTAACTAGGGCTTGGGATCTCCAAGGGTAAAACTTTGCTAACCATTACAAATCATTTGATTTGAAGATACCCCAGCTCATCAGTCTCCCACCTCAGTCCAGCTATCTTACCCAGTCAGTCCCTTTTGCTTATCTGTCCATATCTGATGCAGAATATACAAAGGAAACACAGATAACTAACCACCACAAGGCAAAGAGCAGGAATAAGTGAAGTCTACAAGGAACTGGAAAAATAAAAGGCTAGCCAGTAAAGAAATCTTGAAGAGCAGGATATGTTGGGATGTTGAGAAATACCAAAAGTCAAGACAAGTTGGATAATTAAGCAAATACCAGAAAAGCTTCTGCAGACATTTGTATCAAAGGAGATAAGGAAAGCCATGCAATCACTGTATACAGAGGATGTGATGGTGATTAAAGATATGATGTGGCCTCTAGATGTGTCTTCCAAACTAAACACATCCTCTGCCTCCATTTTCAGCAAGATGAAGGAATTGATCAGGGTGACGAAGAGGCAGAAAAAAGATTTGAGAATGGAAACACGAACAAGAGCTGAAATAAAAGCAAAACACGAAGATCTCATGAACTTCAAGCAAGAGGACTTCATGATTTCCATCATGTAAAATTCAATTCTGGTGAGTTATAATGATTCTATTAACTTTGGCGCGGTGCTTTATGTGTTAAGAATATGAAGACAGTTCCTATAAGGAAGACAGGCAATGAGGGGATGACTGGGAAGAGGGGATAGCATGCCACAAGGGGTTATGATAGGTGCCAAAGTCAAGTTTGTCTGAATACATAAATTTCTAGACAAAGGACAGAAGTAGATCATATCTGATTGCCTATCTGAAAGGAGGTTACAAGCAACATTCTTTGGGATCTAATGATGTTAGCACAAACATCCCGAACATGGCTGTGAAATTTGTGATGATGCAAAGATGAGAGGCATCATCAACACACGAGGAGGATCAAGATATCATGAGGAAGACCTTGAGGATTAAAGATGTAGAATGGGAAGGAAATGTATTGATTCAAAATGCATGCAAGGCACAATAAATGGATGCTACGTGATGGTAACTTGCCTGCTTGAGGACAATCAACCAGAAACCAGGTGACTGCGAGTTCCCAGTGTAAGAGTAGCCATGGAAAAGACCAGCACCATGCTCTGGTGCAGAGGAAAAGGTGTTTTCTATGACAAAATAATAACCTCTCAAGCTGCTATCTAAGGCCATGATGAACCACACCTGGAACATGGTGCACAAACCTCACCATCCCTCTCCAAGACCAATGAACTGAAGTGGGAGCAGGTGTTAAGAAGCTTGTTAAGGAGGTCAGGGAAATGAAGAACCTTTCCTGTGAGAAAAGCTTAAGTTGATCTGGCTTGTTTAGCACTGCCACAAGAAAGCAGAGATGGGAAGGGCCTGCTCTGCCTGCATGCATTGAAGGAATAAACATCAGGGAGGGCAAAGAGCTATTTCAGCTATTTATGTTGGCATAAGATCAAATTAAGTATAAGATGGCCAGAAATACATATAGGCTGACTATTAGAAGAGAGATTTGAACTATTAAAGCAACCCAATGGTGGAACAGCTATGAAGAAGAGCAGTGAGAGCAAAAGCCCTTCCTGCTTTGAGGAGCGTAGTTGAACGTTCATGAAAGGGGTCTGTAATGCTTCTAAAGCAAGGAGATGGATACAGAGATCCAAAGGTCCCTCTTCGCCCCATCTTCTTTTGCACAGGCATAAAATAACCTTGTCCTCTTTAAGCTATTTTTTTTTACCAGCACTAGTGGCTAGGCCGTAGCCTTCCCTGCTGCCTATATTACTACAGTATGAAGAAATTACATTTTAAATTCACATTGCATTTTCCCCATTGCAAGAGCCACAAACATTTTGGAAGCCAGGGCCATAATTTTCCAAAGGAGCCATTGATTTGGTATGCCAGACTTTTAAAAGCTCAGACCTTGATTTCCAGGGGTAGCAAGTGCCTGACAGCAGATGCCGCCGATGGACGTGGGCTCTTTAAAACAGATACGCCCCAGGGGAAAAAAAAAAAAATAAAAAAAAGAAAAAAAATCAGTGAATACTTCTGAAGTCATGGACAGACAGTAATGGAGTTTATCTGAAAAGAGACAAACTCTAGAAGAAACTCTCTAAAAGAGATTGTGGTGTACACTTATACCAGCAGGTGCCAGGCTTGCTTTTTTCAGTATTTGTTCTTTAAGTTTCATCAGAAGCTCCACCCCACATCCAGTTTATTCCCCTGCTCCTAACTCCCAAACCTAAACACTGGAGGAAGAGACTTCTGTATGTGACCAGTTTGTCAGGGATCCTAAGCTGCATTTCTAGGCATGGAGCACACTCTCATCGAAAGGCCAACGGTTGCGCAGTTTTCTGGGGCACCCTTCTGCTGTAAATATGCCACCAAAACTTCCGCATTTCTCCTGAGTGATCTTAATTACATTTTGCAGGCTCTGCTTAATGTTTGGCTAATTCTGAGTAATCATTTACTCATCCTTCTGCATGACAAAGAGTGTTTTAAAGAATGATGCAATGGATTTTGCAACCTCTATATTTAGACATTGGCGCTCTTAGAGGATTTATTGCATGGAGCTCGCAGCAGCAGATTCCCAGAAAGAGAAAAAGATGGAAAAGAGGGTTAAGAACTGAACTAATAATGTAATCTTTTGTCTTGGGTTGCTCTGGACTCTGGAAAAACCATGATCTTCCCCAGCAAGTCAAAAAGAAGCAAGCCCCTTCTGCATAAAGTTCCCATCAGGAATGATGTGTTTCTGTCATGTAACCTTATCGTTGGGGAGCACAAATCCTGCAATAAATAGAGGAAAAGAGATGTTTCCAGCGAGATCAAGTCACAGCAGCTCTCTTGGGTTAAGTGCATGTGCTGCTCCATGTGGCCATCACACATTTAAATGGAAATCTCTAAGGCAAGCATGGGTTGAAGATACTCCTAAGCAAGTCTAGAGCAAGGCACTGGAACATAGAGGAGCTCTAGGACTTGGACACAAGTGTGCAAGGAAGATCTGGTGGTGCCAAAGAGGCTACTGGCTCTGCAAAGACCAGGTCTAGCATGTCAGGTAGTATTTCACCCACTACTCTTCATCATGCCTTGACATCTCCATTGACTCTGCCTGCACAGAAGGCAGGGGTAAACATTGTACAGGACCAAGATCCAGACCAGCAGCATCACATTCATCTGACGATGATCAAGGTGGGATCACTGAAGCAGTTGGGCATACCTCCCCATCCAAGAAGGGAGATGGGGATAACATGAAATTCCTTAAAGGAGATTCTTG
The DNA here is from genome assembly GCA_013400195.1 of Aramus guarauna. NCBI lineage: Eukaryota > Metazoa > Chordata > Aves > Gruiformes > Aramidae > Aramus > Aramus guarauna. The sequence continues at coordinate 861,277 of VXBL01009548.1, forward strand.
TGAAGAAAAGGTCCTCAGCAGCTTCTGGCAAAAAAATAAAAAATCTTCAAGATAACTGATGTTGGGCATCCCATAACACTACTTATTTCTAAGAAAAAAGAAATATAATAATAATAATAAATGTCTTTATTCTAGTTCTCTAGGCCATCAGGACTGGAAGAAAGAATCCAGAAATTCCCTTTTTCCCCACACGCACCTCACTAGACAGCACCGGCCAAACTGGTTGGGATAAAACCACGCAAAAGAACTGAGAGCAGCTTTGGGGCTGTTTTTTCTCTGAACTGAGAATGACATTCACTAATAAAACTTCTCCTACCTGCCGATGGCTGTCATCATTTGCACATCAGTGATGCTGTCATCGTTGGTTAGGTTTCTTATGACGCCATCCATGAGCTCCAGAGGGACAAACTGGACCACACTGGCCAAGGCGTTGGACGGTGCTTCCTGCTCCTCTGCAAGACATGGATGAGCACCAGGAATGAAGATGTTAGTTGCCAGGAAAACCAGGTACATGAGGTCATTTCTCATCTCTAAAAGCCAAATCATTTCTGCTTATGTAAATGGAGCAGATACTCAGCTGGTGTAAACGAGCAATGCGGAGTCCGCACTTAGTTGTGCTAGGAGAACAGTTCCCCAAATCCCAGTGTATCACATAACGAGACTGGGTCATAGCAGATGGGCTGTTGCATGAAGTCATACACAGCCCAAAGGGAGGCAAGGATGACAGGAACACAAATGTCCTTGGGCCAGTCCTGGGTCTCAAATTCCCTCTGTGTGTTCTCTATATACTAATTACTGCAAATAATTGCAAGGGGATGTAGCTGCAGGTTTGGCTGCCTGGAGTACCTTCCAAAGGATGAGGCTTTCATACAGAGGGACCTGAAAAACCTATCTCCTTGTGGGTTTAGGAATAGCTGGAGTAGGATCTCACCTGCCTGCAGGGAGTCCAGCCTTTCACAGCACTGGTACCTCCAAAAATCTTCTGAAACCTTTCTACAATAACCTGAATGCCCCAGAAGTTGGATAAATTTCTTCTGTCCCACCTTAAGAAACAACCAACCTCCAGAGAGCTAGTAGGGCTTCCTACCTCTAGATCCGTTAGAAGTAACTCCTTAGTTTTGTCCCTAGTTTCTGATAAGGAGCAGGCTGTGGGGTCCCACCAAGTCAGCCATAAGAGAATGACATTTCTAAAAGCTTTCAAGTCCCACTCTAACCAGCTGCAGATAAGGTGCTTTCCATTAAGCTCAGCTGATGCTGAAAAGTGCTGAACACACAAACTTGTGCTGCAAGTATTTCAGCCCAGTTAACAACTCCTGTGTGGTTTCAGGGGATATTGTTTTCCCAGCCTAAAGCCCTGGGTAACTTTTAGGGACGCTTGCTTATTATATTTCAGCTGTGGCTGCATTTCTGGACCAGATGAGAACCATAGAAGTCATCAAACTTTTGTTCCTTATCAAAGCCAACATTTACATTCCCACCCATTTTTTGTTTATTTGTTTTATTTTTTTATTACCTGTTGAAGAAATGATAGTGAACAGCTCCTTCAAAGAGGGCAGGATGACTGAGGTCTGAGTCCTCCAGATCCTCTGCAGCAAACCGCTCACTTTGTTTACCTGCTCCAAAAACTCCATGATGTCCTCTTCCCCCTCAGAGACGCACTGGAACTGCCTGATGCACCGGATCAGCTGCTGACAAAACAAGACCTGATGTTTGCCCACGGGAATGCACTGAGGATGCTGAATTAAGAGTTTGCTGATCTTTGCACACTGCTTGGGGCTGGGCCTCTCGCAGACTTTCCGGAGCACCTCAATCCTCAATAAGCCAAAAATGCTGTTTGCTGACGGGCTTTCCAAGACAAACTGAAGTCCTAACTGGATATAATCGAGTACATAATGGCTTCTCTTCCCCAGAGGTCCATAACCTTCCTGGAGGAGACTCAGCAGGAAGCGGACATTGAAGAACTCCTCAAATTCCTCTGGGTGGTAGTGGCCATAGACCTCCAAAACCTCTTTCCCAATCTCTCTTTTATACTTGGTGTCCCCCAGGAGGTAAAGCTTGGTAGACAGCTCCAGCATGGACCAGCATTGCTCACTGTCCATGGGCTGCTTTGCTGCTTCAATGACGCGCCTCACAAGCCCTTGCTTGACATTGTTGGGGTATGAGGACATCACCACAGCTTCCAGTATCTTATCCATCTCTGCTCCCAGCTGCTGAAAGAGAGGAACAGAGCAGCAGATTAGTTCAAGCAGGGTCGGCTGAGCTTTCAAGTCCAGGTTGGCAAGGGGGGGGAAAGAAGAGCTTGAGAGTTGTCTGGGACCACTATGAAGATAATTCTTTTGCCCTTTTCATGGTGGTATTCTGACCGATGCAGAAAAGTTTCTGCTCTGGTGATGTTTGACTCAGATTAAAGCCCCAAAACTGACTGAATACATAAAAACAAAGAACTTCTTCAAACTAATCACACGCTTGAGGATTTTTGTCTTGTAAACAACTGGCTACTAACTTACACTTGACCCCAGGAATGGATGAGCTCCCACTCCTTGAGGGGTTCAGCCACTAAAGATGGTGCCCCACATTTCACAAAATCCAGTCCGCACTGGAGATGGCCTGCCACAGACCCACAGAGGGGCTGAGCAGGGAGTTAGGGGACAGAGCGTGGAGTTGAGATCTTCCACTGGAGTCTGCTGGCTCAGCTATCCTCCAGAGGCAATGAAGGTCCTGATGCTTGTCTTCACATTCAGGGAAGGAGAGAAAAGCCCTGAGAAGCAGAGCTGGGACTGCAGCCTCTCTGTGCAATAGCAGGGGTATAAGTTTGACTTTTACGCTGTGCTGCCAGCCACCCCAGCTGAGTAGTGCAGTCTTGGCTGCTCCCCAGGGACCTGCCGCATTTGTATGCGGGACCAAAGCGAGAGAAACTGCAGAGTCAGGCAAAATTTCCCATTTGTCACGGCCTGGATTCACCAGCAATGAAGCATTAGAGAAGAGAGTGCTTAAAAAAAGCCCTAAGGATTTCCCAACACCCTTATAACCAGGTGTTGGATGCACTGCTGCAAAGAAGCCCCATTCCAGAGTGATAAAATGAGACAGCCAGGATTTCTTAAAACATATTACAGGGACTACATAAAGGCTTATCCACAGCAGGTCCCCCCGGTGCGATGTGCTGCACAAATACACATTTGGAGAACGTCTCTTCCTGCCTATAGCCTGAAACTATCCATGGGGGAGGGAGAAGGAAGGTGTACGTGTCATCTTCGTTACCTAAATGAGGGATCAAGACAGGACAGATCCATCTACATTCATGTGCATCTGACCAGAAGAATAATCACCACCTTTCGATTCCTCAGTTTCCTAATCCATGAAATGAGGACAACACACAGCAATTCCTAGCAGGGTTGGTTGAAACTTCCTTCATTAGCATTTGCAAAGCATTTGAAGCTTTTCAAGTAGGTAGTGTTATATTAATGAAAAATATATGCACAGATGACACGTACCCCAATTATGGTTTTCACAGATGACACCCAGAAGGGACTTCAGAGGGTGCCATCCAAGGATATCCTATCCCTGGAGTAAACCTATCTCTAAGCTAGAGTGTATCTTCTCTCCTGGTAGACAGTTGCTTGCTGGTGAGGAAAGAAAAAAACATGCCAGATGCAAACCTCAACCTCTGGCTCGCAGCTGCTTGACTGGGAAGCATTATCACTCAACCACTCAACTAACCAAGCATCATCTCTTCCCATCATTGTTTCCTCCACAAGCTCACAGGATGGAAGAAAAGATAAATATATATGCATGGCCATTTCCCCACCCAGTGATGACAGCAGCCTATGCTGAAATGGCTCTCCAGGCACTACCATGACTTTTCTGTCCCCTGCCTGTTGACTCACACAGTCGTCTGATTGTGCTGGATTTATTTTTCCCCATCAAGCACCATTGCTGCCTTCCCAGAAACAAGCTATGGCAGCATTACTGCTCCTCATCGTGTTGTTTCCACAGGACAGAAGACATAAGCAGGACTCTTGAGGGACCAACTTGCATTAAACCAGTTACAGAGGAGGACAAGGTAAGAGGAGAGAATAAAAGCCCCCAAGTGACGTCTTTTCACCTCAAACAGAAAATACCGCAGTGACAGCACAGGCTACAGCATTGGTGGATAAGGAAAGTGCAACTGATGTCATCCGCCTGGACTTGTGCAAAGCATTTGACACTGTCCTGCACATCATCCTTGTGTCTAAATTGGGGAGACATGGATTTCATGGATGGACCACTCAGTGGGTAAGGAATTGGCTGGATGGTCACACTCAAAGAGTTGTGGTCAAGGGTTCAATCTCCAAGTGGAGACCATTGATGAGTGGGTCTCCCCTCAGGTCTCTCCTCAGGGGTTGGTACTGGGACCGGCACTGTTTAACATCTTTGTCAGCAACATGGATAGTGGGATCGAGCACACCCTCAGGAAGTTTGCTGACAACAGCAAGCTATGTGGTGTGGTCGACACGCTGGAGGGAAGAGATGCCATCCAGAGGGACCTCAACAGGCTGGAGAGGTGGGACCGTGCGAACCTCATGAAGTTCAACAAGGCCAAGTGCAAGGTCCTGGACATGGGTCAGGGCAATCCCAAGCACAACTACAGACTGGGCAGAGCATGGATTGAGAGCAGCTCTGAGGAGGACTTGGGGGTGTTGGTGGAAAGGAAGCTCAACATGACCCAGCAATGTGCACTTGCAGCTCAGAAAGCCAACCGTGTCCTGGGCTTCACCAAAAGCAGCATGACCAGCAGGTCGATGGAGGGGATTCTTCCTCTCTACTCTGCTCTTGTGAGACCTCCGCTGCAGTACTGCATCCAGCTCTGGGGCCCCCAGCCTAAGAAGGACATGGAGCTGTTAGAGGGAGTCCAGAGGAGGCCACAAAGATGATCCAAGGGCTGGAGCACCTCTGCTATGGAGACAGGCTGAGAGAGTTGGGCTTGTTCAGCCTGGAGAAGAGAAGGCTGCGGGGAGACCTTAGAGCCCCTTCCAGTCCCTAAAGGGGCTCCAGGAAAGCTGGAGAGGGGCTGGTGACAAGGGCAGGGAGGGACAGGACAAGGGGAATGGCCTGAAGCTGCAGGAGGGGAGATGGAGATGGGATGTGAGGCAGCAATCCTTCCCTGTGAGGGTGCTGAGGCCCTGGCACAGGGTGCCCAGAGAAGCTGTGGCTGCCCCTGGCTCCCTGGCAGTGTTGAAGGCCAGGTTGGATGGGGCTTTGGGCAAGCTGGGCTAGTGGAGGGTGTCCCTGCCCATGGCAGGGGGGTGGAACTAGATGGGCTGTGAGGTCCCTTCCAACCCAAAGCATTCTATGATTCTATGAGAAGCCAGCCTGGAAAGCAGACTGGACTTGCAGACAGACCAGAAATCAGGAGAAGCGTTTGTCCTAGCTGTTGCTCATTCATGAAGCTGGTACATGCTTCACCTCCTCTGAATTTTGAAAAAAGTTGCAGCTCAGTCAGTTACTTCTCAAGCTGAGCACAGAAGTGGACATAAGGATGGCTAACCCCAGCCTGGCTGTATGGAGTACAGCTGGGTCTGGTCTGACATAATGCTGCAAGGACAAGGCTGAAACAAGCTCTTTCCATAGTCAATAGACATACAAATCCCAATGGAGAGTATCTAAGGACTGTAAAGTCAAACCATCTTCCTCATTAGGAAACATCACAATGTCACATATTGACATTAGGACCTCAAAGACATGCAGGAAGAACCACCTAAGTTGACACTGTGGTGCAGGGTCCATGCTCTCCTCACCAATGAAGGACTTTACAAAGCAAGGCTGGGTGTTAGGTAGCACGCTCTCATCTACACCTCCTTAACTACCCTGGCATCAGCAGGAGGGGGCAAAAAGACCCATGTTGTGTATCAGGGTACACCAAGCTGCTCCCTGGGCCTGGGCCAGACAAAGCCAGAATGGAGGATGCTAGCCAGCAAGCTCCTCAGAAGGAGACATTTATAGTATACATTACAATCTTAGAATTACATTAAAACAACAATCGAGTTGCTTTGTAATATGTAATAATAAATATTGCAGTCTTAAAACTGCACTAAAAGAGCATTCTGCAGTAAAAGATCATTCACATGTCAAAGGTTAGGAATTATGACGGCTAATTCAAACCCAGCCACAGCTCCAGAGATGTTCAGAGAGATATTATTTAAAGGATCTCATATTAACTTTTTTTTTTCCCCAGGACCTGCCTGGAGGATGAATTGGGGTTTGCAGTGAAGGAGACTGGTGTCTGTAACATCACTGTCTCATTTGTTGCAGAAATTGGAAGTGTGTCATAAATAATCCAGGGAACTGCAGGAGAAGAAAGGACAGTTTCATTGCTGGGCAGCCAAATGCCACCTTGGAGATCTGGTCTCTGGCTCTCCTCTGTTTAATATTGAAATAAAGAGACTAAATATTCAGATCATCAGGCTTCTATAATGAGTGCTCTTGAAGTGGGACAACCTTTCTGCACTTTGTCTTCCTCACTGGCAATCACCACTCACAGAAAAGTTGGGAGGATTGGCTCATTCCTGCTTGTAAAGAGAACCAAGTTCCTGGAGCACATGAGGATGCTGTAGAAGGTCAAAGTGTTAATTATTAATCTGAAGAGCTGCTTTGAGGTTCCCATCTGTTATGTAGCTCGCATAAAACAGAAAGTACACAATATGAGCTTTGCAGTAAAAAAAAAGAAATCCCATGAAATGGCAAAACTGTTCTGCTCCCCTGGTGAATGACTGGCAGAAGCAACATGAGTAAAATCACAGGATCAGAAGGGAAGGGACCTTGGGAGGTCTCTAGTCCAACCCCTGCACAAAGCTGAAATCAAACCAAGCTGCTCAGGGCTTCGTCCACTCAGGTCTTGAAAACATCCCAGGGCAGAGATCATACAACCATCCTGGGCAACCTGCCCCAGTGCTTAATTAGCTCACAGGGGCAAGTTTTTTCTTTATTTCCAGTTGGAAACTCTTGTTTCAATTTGTCTGGGGTTTTTTTCCTCATTCTCCTCCCATGCACTTCTGTGAAGAGGCTGGCTCCATCTCCTGGATAACCTCCTTGTAGGCACTGGGATGCTGCTATCAGTCAGTCTCCAGCCTTCATCAATGCAAGGGGTTGGTCCACCCCAGGTGAGTCCATTCCAGGTACAGGACTTTGCATTTGTCCTTGCTGAATTCCATGAGGCTCTTGTCAGCCCCAGCCTGTGTGGTCCTCCTGTATGGCAGCTCTGCCCTCAAGCATATTGACTATTTTTATTTATGTTTATTCCCCCAACNTATTCCATTTCCCCAAGTTTTGTGTCACCCACAAACTTGATGAGGTGAGTTTCATCTCCCACTCCATGTTGTTAATAAAAATATTAAACAGGAAAGGTCCAAGCCAGTTCTAGCCAGTTTCCTACCCAATTAGCAGTCCACCCATCAAGACTGCTGTAAAGACTGTAAAAGACAGCAGCCTTGACTCCAGACTTAAATTCCATCTAAAGGTACAAATAAAAAAAAGTATTTCACCAACATTTGCAACAGGTGTTGCTTACTATGAGAAGTGTCCCTGCAAGGACAGATACCTAACTATGCTCTAGAAACCAGAGAGGAACAACGAATTCAAGCAAAGAGCAGCATCGACCAGCTTAGCTTCACTCTCCAAACTGATTAAATGAGAAAAAAACAAAACCAAAAACAACCTCAAGAAAAAAAGTCACCTTGGACTTTGCTTGGGTCCATGTCAGCTCTAATCTTCATAATCTGGACCCTTCAGAGGTGTCCTTATATTTCTCTTCTGCCTATGTTTTCTTCTTTAATTAGGATTAATTTCAATTGAAGTCTATCCAGTTACAGCTAAATCAATTCATTCCCCTCTCCCTGCCAGCAGCAGATTTCCAGTAAAGGCTCCTTAGTATTTTTTGCAGAATGCAGTATCAGTTCCCACACCCCAGATCTTACAAAGCTCTGAAAACATAGATCTGAGATGTACCTTACCTTTAGCAAATCTTGGTTAATAAATTCAGCACATTTCCTACAATGGCATCATGTATAGTTTGATAAATACCACTAAAAGAGAAAAAAAAAATCCCACCATCCAAACACAGACTGATAAATAAAGTGATTTGCGTCTTACTTAGAAAGAAGAAGACGAAATCATGATCTAATTCCCTGAATTCTCTAGAGGTCTGGAAGTACACAAACAAGACTCACCTTTTATTGTCCTTAACTCCTGCTGAAATGGCTTCTTTTATGTCAGCCAAGACATTACTGTTATTCTTGCTGCATCCTCCAGGCAGCTAGGCAATTAGGGCTCAATGCTGCAGCATGCTGAGCTGCTGCAGGATAGAAGTGAGCACACACAACGCCTTGCTAGAGCACAAAATGCTGCACAAAAAATACTGTATTCTCTAAAATCTCTACAAACTTTGCCATGACTTGGTGTACAACTTCTTAAAAGGAGCAGCCTTTGTGTCACACACCTCTCTAGGTCTTCCAGGTCTGTTTTCTAGGAACATCAAAGTAATTGTGTCCTAATGATTTTTTTTTTTATTTTTTTCCCCAGGAACAAATGTACCCTTAATTCACAGGCAAAGGGGATTTTTTTGGTTCAAAGTACCTGCCTGTTCATCAAGCCAAGGAGGGGAAACCTGCAACTCATCACTACCACACCCAACAGATACAGCCTGACCAGCAGGTATCGGACAGTCACAGTCATTCTTATCACTTCCCTACAACTATTTTTCTAAAAGGCTAAAAATCCCTCTAAATAACTAGGAAGAAACTGCAATTTCCCTACAGAGTTGGAAATCATTAAACAAAGGGCACTGCTGGGCCCTCATCCACACTACTGCACCTCCCTGTGATAATTTCACATCTGGTTATGCTCTTCATTTAGCTGGCGTCTAGTTTCTCCGACTAAATAACCTTAATTAATGTAAGTGATGTGATTCCAACTCAATGATCTTCTGTGTATCGGCAAGCACTCGCGGTGACTTAATGCTGTGGTTTGTCTCTTGAGTCCTCTCAATGTCACAACTGCTCCTTCTCTCCTTCTTAACTCTTTCACATCCAGCTACTCGTCATTCCCTGAAGCCTCAGCCCCCCGATATATCATTTGCACTGTGACAATGCCGGGAGGCTTCAACTGAAATAGAGCCCGCTACCCTACAAACTCCATATATCTATAGGAAAATATATCTCACTCCAGCTACACGGCGGATAGCATTCACGCTGTCGTAGCAATGGAAAATACTGAGGCGCATCCAGAGCAAACCACTTGCTCAAGGAGATGCCATAGGTTGTGGCAGACGCAGCGGCCGAAGCTCTCCAGACCTACCAATGCCTTAATGGCGATGCTCCACCTTACCTTGCTCGCTTCAGCTGCTGTCCAGTTGTACCCAATGAAGTCCCATGGTAGAGCAGAGAATCAGGCCCATTTTTATCAGATCTGGGCAGAAACTCAGAGCAAATAACTCCAGAAAAATCTAGTTAAATACCCCTTTAGAAACAGAAATGAGACTCTACCCATCTGCAGTCATAACAGGGAAAAATTGCCAGCACAGAACCCTGGCCAAATTTTTTTTGCATGTCATTATAATCTGCTTTTCTACATTCACCTTCTCTTTTCAAGGAGATCAGATATTCTTCGCTTCCCATCCCAAACCGCTTTCCAGTGACAGATTGCACTTGTGTTGTGTGTCTCCTACTCACTAGAGCTAATTACTTTTGGCTGGCAAGGCTCTTCGTGCTTTCCTGTCCTCTGCTGCACTGAATCAGAACCGCCCATGAGTACAGCACCGACGGAGATTCCCCTTCAGCCACAGGCAGTAGCAGATTTGGAGCAGGAGGTTGTTCCCACGCTCTGCAGGACCATCCACCCTGCTCGGCAGCTTTCCGTCCTCTCCGGAGAGCAAAGATTTATTTGAGCATCGTCACCCAACTGGACTGTTGGCATTTTGTACGGCTTTGCTGTACATCAGGAGCTCCGCCTTGGGAACAGCGAGTTTCTCTCCTGTGGCCACACACTTTTCTAAGGGGTCCCTACAAAGTAACTAACCAAAAGATATCTATTTGCAATCAGCCTAAATTTACCACATAGTAGTCCCCACCTTTACTAAAATCTGTTGATGTTTTAAATCCACAGACTACTGTGGACCCTTTTCCTTTCTTCTGCAGAACCATGTAATTCATCATTCCTCTAAAACGTTATAAATATGTTTGACCACACCATACAATTCCATCAGCCATCTCCAAGTGACCTCCCATGGTCATAACACAGCACAACCGTGCTGAGCTGGCTGCCCTACCCAGCTATTTCAGCTGTCCTGCTCTTATTTCCCCGGTGCTGCTCCTTTAATCCCTTTGGTGCGCGCAGCTTCCCCAGTCTCTTCTCTTGCTCTGCGTTTCTTGCTGTTAGGCACTCAGTCATCAAATAAAAAAAAGGCTTTGGCTGGATATCAAAGCGGTCGGTGCAATAATACCAAATGAAGCCCAAGGCCCTAACATTTCATCCTCTCTTTCTCCGGACAGACTCCTCCTCCCAGCTTCATTCCTCCCCTCCAGTCAACAGCTACATACATGCATCTCTAATACGCACCGGTATCTTTTCCTAGAAAAGTATCTCAAAACCATCACTAGCATATGATCAGCCCTCCTGGTACGGATGCAGAAGGCAAGGCGTAAGGAATTACATTCCTGTCTCCTGTTGCCTTGAAAACCAGCAGCAGAGAAAGACACATGGAGCAGGACTTGTTCTAACCACTAGACCAGCAGTGACAAACCACTGGCTCTATGGCTAAGCCCAGCACCAACCACAGACAAAAATAACCCACCCCAGCTGTTTTTTAATTTTCTGAATATAGTTGGCATTAGATTCCCAACAGCTTTGTCCTGCCCGCGCTAGGTAAGTATTTCCCGGGATGGTCACTCCTCCTCACATCGCCCAGATGAACAAATCTTCCTTTCCTTCCCGCAAAAGCCTTCTGCTTTCCTCCTTAGCCAGAGCTCTCAGCCAGGGCTGTGCCACTCTGCTTCCATGGGGCTTGATACTAGGAGTGCCCAGATCCTGCCCTGACCTTCAGACCAACGTCCTTTCTATTATCATCACTGGAGACTGTAAATATATCTACTCCGGAAAGCTGGTTGTTTTCTTGGAGGTATTTATAGCATTAACATCACTCTTCTTTCTTCAGATATCTGCCTGCTTTTGTCCGCGTATAGAAATTAAACCCCTGGATATAACCCAAGGAATAACCACGTCCTGTTCACCAAAGCATACAGGACTGAGGGCTGACACTGCCAGTGCTGGCTGGGATTCATCAAACACTGCCTCACTGCTTGGAGATACAGACATCTCACTTTTTTTTTTTCGAACACCCCCCCCCATACACGCACGCTCAGGTGAAAGCTCAGCCCCTTGCTACATCCTTTCAGGCTGAGGTAGGGCACGCAGTTGAAATTTCTTTGCCATGAGTCCCATGATACAAATAAAGCAGGGTATAGTTTAGTTCCCAAAGTGTTTTGAAAACCTCACAGAAGTGACAACTATTCCAATGTCTGCTTTTATCCTTTAACGCTTACAAAGTCCAAGACAGGGCAGATTTATCCTGAAAGAGGTTTGGATCCAGACTGCTCTGAATTTGATCCTCACTTTTAGGGTCTTTTGGCTCCCTGTGGGATGAGATCATCCGTGGGCTTCTCTTCCCAGGTCAGTTTTCTTGAGGAAAACCTGAACCCATCTTGGCCAGTTCCTCGTAGCAAGATGCTGCCTTGCAAACAGGTTTGCAAAGCCCTGCAGGCACCGGAGGAACACACACACTTGCCGACGTTGCTCCTGTATCCCTCCCTCCAAGTATCCTGTAGCTTGACCCCAAACATCCAAATCCTTGAGCATCTCTCTTCCCTCCTGCATCCTGACCACAGAGCATCCCTCTCTCTAAGCATCCCTCCAGGAATCCCAAATCCTAGGCCTCTCTCCTGAACCCCTCCCTCCAAGCATTTCTCCCTTGAGCATCCTTCCTGCATCCCGATCCCCAGAGCAGCCCTTACTCCAACCATCTCTCCTGCATACCTCCCTCCAAGCCCTCTACTACATCCCAACCCCCAAGCACCCCTCTGAGTCTCCCCACTAAGCGTCTCTCCTGCACCCTTTCCTCTGAGCATCCCTCCCTCTGAGCATCCCAGTTCCTGAGAATCCCGACTCCATGCCAACCCCTGAGCACCCCTTACTCCCAGCTCCTTCCTGCACCCCAACCCCTGAACATCCCTCCTGCACTGTGACCCTGCACCCCAAGCCTCCCGATCCCGAGCATCTCTCCCCCTGAGTATCCCTCCCTCTGAGCAGCCCAACCCCCAAACACCTCTCCCGTACCCCTTCCCTCAAGCATCCCTCCCTTTGAGCAGCCCTCCTGCACCCTTTCCCCAAACTCCCCTTCTGCATCCCAACCCCCGAGCATCCCTCCCTCTGACCGTCCTGAATCCCAAACACCCCTCCTGCACCCCTTTCCCCTGAGCATCCCTCCCTCCGAGCAGCTTGACCCCTGAACAATCTCCTGCATCCCCTCCCGAGCACCCTTCCTTCATCCCTTCCCCGAACACCCCTCCTGCATCCCCTCCCCTGAGCATCCCTCCTGCATCCCTTCCCCTGAGCATCCCTCCTGCATCCCTTCCCC
>VXBL01009548.1:874513-904936 GCA_013400195.1 Aramus guarauna
AAACGTCTCCAAAATGAAAGGATTCACAGTGGTTTAGCAAATCCAGACCCTCTGTGCTCAGACCCGGGGTTGGCTCTGTGTCCAGCCGAGCTGCAGCCAGCTCCGGATGGTGACATGGGGCTGGTTGGGTGACGTGCATGAGACCCTGTGGAGGGTCTAATTCGTATGGCACCTACCTCGTTAGTGTTATTTCTGAGTGCTTTTCGCTAGCGTGCAGCTTCATCCATGCTGGCAATTAGCAGCCCTCTTAATTGCAGGGGTGCTCTGGAAGTGATGGTGTCAGTGGGAGATGGGGTGGGATGCTGGATTGCTGAACCCACCCCGTGCGTGCAGCAAGCAGTACGCAGATGGTGGTCTGCCACGTGTGCAGATGAAGTGGTCCAGGAAAGAGATAAGAGTATCTGAGAGATACTCCAAGGGTGCCAAGTGATACCCGTGCAGATGCTGGGACAGGACATTTAGAAATCAGTGAAAAGCTTTGCCAGGGATGGCATTAAATTGGTATATAGGACTGTAAAAGGGTTATATCAGCTGCTTGGAAGGAAAAGTGATGCTGCTGCTATGAGACCCCAAACAGGCTCCCTCCCGGCAGCCGGTGGCCGTGCCCTCCTGGCAATCTGTGTGGCCCACACAGCGGCCCCTGAGCCCGCAGCTATCGGAGATCAGACCAGGAGAGCGCCGAGCACTGCAGCACTTTGGCCTTTATTCTCCAAACCTCACTGCAGCCGCATCTCCCTCTCCCCCTCCATCTTGTCTTCTGCCATTCTCCTTCAGTAGCTGTTAACCTTCATTTCATTTTCCTCCTCCCCACTGTGCACCGCTGCTTTCATTCCTCTTCTCTCAAGAGGAACCTGATCTTTGTTTTATATCGCTCCTTCCTCTTACTGGGCACCAGCTCTATTTTCCTGTCCCCATCTTCCTACCCCCTTCTCTTTATTGCTTAAATTCTCTGCAGAGAGCCTCACGCGCGGCCGTTTGCCTTCACCTGCAGCCCTAAGCAAGCAGCCCAGGAGATGCTCCAGAGCATCAAGGTGCAGGTCTGGGAAGGGATGGACACACAGCATCGCACCCACAACAAACCAGGGATGTTATGAAACTCCCGTTCGCGTTTTCCCATCGTAGGTGCGTCTTGTCGGCAGAGGAGAGTTTCTGTGTTTAACAAAGCACAGTTACAAAATCGAATGTAAATAAGCGGTGGCGAAGCAGCTGCTCTCCGAAGGCGGACAGTCGGTGTGTCCATCGCCGGGTATCGCGGCCGCCAGTGGATCGATACCGACGATCTCTCCTACAGCGAGAAGGAAAGGGTGAACCGTCGTTTCCTGCCTCGCGCCCGCTGGGAGTTTGAGTCCCCTCCCAGAGCTCGTCACCCGTGTCCTCTGTGCCAGCCTCGGGGGTGAGCGACCTTTTCCCAAACGCCAGCTGGAAATTTCCAGTGGCTCACAGCAGTCCCGAAACAAAAAGCAGCTGCTTCCACCCCCCCCCCCACTGCTCCCGGTGCTGCATTTCGGGATGGATTGCTCCTGGCAGACGTGCCACGCTCTGCTTCACCGGCTGAATTTCAAGCCTCTACGTAAAGTGCTGCACTTACAGTTATTGGAGGGGCTGAGATTAATCGAGGGTCCAATATTAGGTGGGATCGATATCCGTCCTGCGGCGATGGGAAAACATGAGTTTTCCTCTCTAAGATAACTATAAATGAGCATATAGGGTGTAGAAACCACATGGCAAATGTTTAACCTTCTGTAGTTGAAGATGAGCTGAGATAAATAAATGTGCATCAGGGGTATGTGAAGGGAGGGTGAATCCGTCCTTGCGACGGATTTTGTCCCAAATCTTTCCTTAAACCCAGCTCTCACTTGATGCCAACTGGCTGCTGCTGCCTAGGAAGTGGTCAGCTGAGGTTTTTATCCCCTAAATACTATTTATTTATTTTGTTTCTGCCCTCCCTTTGTTGTTGTTCTTTTTTTTTTTTCTTTTTTTTTTTTCTTTTTTTTTCTTCCCTCCTCTTTTTTTTTTTTTTTTTTTTTTTTCTTTTTTTTTTTTCTTTTTTTTTTCCTCTTTTTTTTCCTCTTTCCTGTCATGGGGTGACTTCTAGGCTTCAAACTGCCGTCTCTGGGCAGGGTACAAACTCGTAGCTGAGGGTCTGGATTTCCTCTGTGAAATCGTCCCCCTGAGAAGGCACCAGGCATGAAGCTGCTCTGCAGGTACCAGGGCTGGGTGTGCCCAGATCTGGAGTTCACAACTTCATGAAGATGTTTGGGGTTTTTTTGTTGGGTTTTTTTTTTTTCCTCAGGACTCGGGTATTTCATGGAAACTGGAATTTTTACCTGGAACCAAAATGCAGGTTTTAGTAAGATGCGATGGAGCAAAGTGCCAGGTGCTAAGCGTGGGGAATCTGGGGCACAACCCAAAGGAGCAATACGCGGAAAGAAGCGCCTTTGCCTGATTATGTGTTTGCCATTAATGCACTCTAATGAAGCAGGCTGGAGCCCCATCCTCCGAACCACCATTTAAAGTCTCCAGCTGCCATACAGGTGCCCGGATATATTTTATTTTTTTCCTACCTCCTTTTTAGCTGAAATCAATCCTGTCCCTCCCAATGCAGCATTACTTCCTATAATGCATTACCTGATCTGCCTCTCGTAACGTTAATCCAGCTGATGCCGCTTTCACCAGCTCTCTTGGGCAATACTCAAAAAGCCAGAGAGGTTTTTAGTACGGCTGCTCTTCCTGATGCTCTGCAGAAATGGTCCCTGGCTTGCTTTAATGTTATTGCCACTTAGGCATCCTTCATCGTGCTGGCCTAAATAATTAATCTCCTTTTTTTTTTTTCTTTTTTTGTTTTTTTTTTTTTCCCTGTGTGTGTACTTTGCAGTTCGTCGTTACTCCTCAGCTATTTCTTAACAAAGCTGCACATATTTCACTGTCTTAAATACAGGTTTGCAAAGTTTTGGTCATGGAGGGATGTTTTACGGGTGAGCTATTGAAGGCTACACTATCAAAATTAACCAGCAGTGCAATACCTTATGGATAAAATCAAAACCAGGGGCAATGACTGTGTAAATGGCCACGTAACGCTACATCCAGCAGCGAAAGACCCTGCTGCTGTCACAGCATCCAGTAACTCATTTTCCAGGGGCTGCTACAACTTCTAATGCCTTTAACTCCGCACGTAAAGGCTTCAGAGGCCGTGAGCAGCCTGCGGAAATCCTGTTTTAACAACTCGTTGTGATCCACTCCTACCAAATTACATAGCGCTCTTCATTTGTTTTGCTTCCTTGACATTTGTGAAGTGAAATTTGTGTTTGCGATCAATTCCCGCTGCTTTCCCCAAGCAGCATTTTCCCAAGAAATACTTGTATTTGGGTTTACTTGTCAGGAAAATCAAGGCATTGCAACACATTTTCCCAAATAAAAACTCCTTGGCTTGTTTTCTGATCTGTTTAGTACCTTTTCTCTGCCCTGCTGATATTTATTGTTAGGGCAAAACTAGTATTAGCTTTACTTTGTTAATGCAGAGTTTTCTTCAGAGCCTCAATGAGGATGTTAAGCAGGACCAGGCGTACTATATCTCTTTGGCGTTTCATAAACTTGCTGGTTTAGGGTAGATTATTTTTACCTGGAATGATCTAAGTTATCATTTTTTGTCTGAGTAAGTAACCACAAAAATCCTGTTAGAAATTGTCTATATGTATATATATATATATACACACACATACATATATTAAGGGAAGATCCATGTCTGTTTGAAAACCTTATAAACAGATTTATAACTTTAGACTTCCCATCTAACTGCATTTTTGGGCTAAAAAGGATAGACTACAGCTGTACCCATTTTTCAGAGTGGTTAAATATGTAGTAATATTTGTGCCATTTCTTTACATTTTACTTATGATGGCAAATCGTGACCGATGCTTTTTTTTTTTTTTTTTTGATGATTACTTGTACACTTGCGTTTTTTTGCCAAGTTGGGCAAAACAGGCACTCAGTTAAATTATGTATCCAGGATTTTATTTATTAGCTAATTAAAACGCTCTCAAATGTGATGAATACATAAGAGGGGAAATAAACATATCCAAAGCTGTTCTACATTCAAAATGATTAAGCAAAGGAAGCGTTACGATAACGAAGCAACTGAGCTGACGGTTCTAAATACGTGAAGGCATTGATAAGTGAAAACAGGTAGATTTTGTCCTTTCGCATCCTCTTTCATCCCTTCCTGCTCTGTCAACCCTCATCACTCTCCCAGGTTCAAACCAATTATTTACTGAACTAAACTCATGGGGTAGAAGGTCGTTACAGAAGTGTCCTCTATGCATCTCTTGAGGATGCTCCAGTGAGTAAAACCCAAATTAAATTTACAAGCCCTGGTCGGTTGAAATGCTCAGGTAGCAGCTTCTATTCAGGTGTTTGACTTTTCTAAAAAGTTCACCACTGCTGGTTTCTCTCAATTTACATCACCTGAAAAGATTATGACTTTAAATCAACCATAGATTTTTCCCTCCCATTACATTAAGTACATCTGTTTTAAAAAAGAAAGATGTATTTAAATACAAGTCACTCTAAAAGCACAAAATAAATCCTACGCTCTTCCACCAAATTTGCATCTTCCACTCTCAAATTAGATCTCTACCTGATCTAATTTGAATGAATTTTAGGTACTCCTTGGGGAGAAGCTACACAAAAGGTTTTACTGTAATTCTCTGCTTCCAAGAACCGTAACCCAATTCGTACCTGTCCTTGGTGACTGCACCTTATAGCCACCCATGTCCAAGATCAGATGCTCTCTTGGTACCTCCTCTGTGTGGAAATGCCACCAAGCAGAAGTGATTTCCGTGCTGCATTCTTGGACAACCTTTATATTGCATTAGCAAAGTACCCAGACCTGGTAAACTGGGGTAGGGACCGCAGATGCTGGTTGGATGAGCAAAGAGAGAAAACTGACAACCCAATTAATTTTAATTTTCATGAGTTTATGAAAATTTTTTTTCATAAACAAGTTTATAAGAAAAAAGCAGCAACGATTGACTTTCTTTCCCCAGCTACTGTCAAGTATGTTGGTTGGTCAATGCATTGAGTCCAGGCTGATGATGAATCCAGTAGACGTGTGTGTGCTCATTTGTGCTGTGGTTTTGGGTCTTCTGAGGTTACCAGACTATGAGATTCATCATCACGCTGTGAAGATATAAATCTACAAGCAATGGGATGAATTAGGCAATACCAGATGATCAACTTGTCATATGTTGATTCCACTTTATGAATGACAGCTGTGCAACTGTTATCCTGCAGCCTTACCCGGGGGCCAGATGTTTGCATCATTAAATGTTTGAAATTTAATCCGGGGGGAGAGGCAGTGGGGAGGTCCAAAATAAAAGCAAGCTGATGTCCTGGGAGACTGAACTCCAGCCTGTATGGGTCTGTAGACTGCAGAATAGCGATAAGCAGAATAGCCTGGTCAGGGCACGTGTCTGAGCAGCGTCCAGGGGTGGGAGAAGAGCGGAGCCCACGTGGGAAGGGGGTAACGCCGTATCTGCCGAGCTCTGTGCTGCTACACTCACAACTCTTCCAACACCAGAGCAAAAGCTCAATCAAATTTCTGATGGTGTCACTGGCAGCATAGACATGGTCTTCATCTTCGAAGAGCTCACGTTACTGCCATATTTTGTTGGCAGCCTCCCTTTTGAGACTGCTGATAAAGAATCAAATTACAAGATACTTTTTTTTGTTATCTGTTCAGATTGGACCGAGATGTCTGCCTCTCATTCAAGGTATACAGCCATCGAGTCTGGATCAGACTAAACCTAGGGTGGATATTGAGTTTGAAACGAAAATCTGTATCTTGTCATTGAACATTTGGACCGTCCAGTGGTCTTTATGTCGTGACTCTTGACAACGGGCTCTGCCAGGTGAAGCCTATCGCATACACATCAAGGGAATTGTCTCAATCTGCATCTGGCTAAGGCTGGCAGAGAGCATGAGAAGACTACTCCTGTGTTGCAGATAAGCAGGTTTGGGCTTAAAACTCTGAAAACATGACCTATGAAGAAAGAACAGAAATATTTGGGTTGTTTAGTCTAAAGCAGCCTAAGTGGTAGCAAGATGGGAAGCAAGGAGCATGGACTTTCGGGTCACTGTCAGTCCTGCTTCTACAGGCTGTGTTATTTGCAGGGAGATGTAGGGAATGCTTCTGTTTGATGAAACTTGAAAAAAAAGTAAAATCCATTTTAGGCTGGTTTTGTGAATGCCAGATTGTGCTTGTAGCAACGCTTTTACAGACATATTGCAAGTCCTTAGTGGAAAAAATACATCGCAGCCACTTGTACTACAGAATTAGACCAGTTGAGGTGTCTATGTGATTAGTTTAAACTCTTGGCTCTAAATTGGGGAGACACCTTCAAGAGTGGGAAGTACGCTGAGACTACAGTGCTAAGGCGAGTTTTTTTCTCAGGAATATTTGGCTGAGGTTAGTCACAAGGATGGTCTTTGGCCATGGGCATAGACGGGGTGTTGTGTTGGTCTATGCGTGTGCCTTTAATTTGCCAATTTTTTTTGGATAAATGGGACTAAGGGATACACAGGCAAAGCACTCAGTGGATTTAGAGATCGGCTTCTTTCCATTAATTATTGTGCAGTGAGACATAGACTGTGCTAAGGGCTAAAGCAGGATAAGAGCAGAGTGGAATGTTAGTCTTAAACTAGAAGTGAAATACCGATTCTCCTTTGACCTGTTCATTAGCTACCCTAGGTTGGGCAAGTTTTTCATAAAAAAATGTGCCTGCTATCTAGAGGCAGATTTGTTTTACGGTGCTATTAACACTATTATTTGGGTTTTAGCAGCCATAAAATGATTGATATTCCAGCACAAGATGACGATCTTCCTGTCTGTATTTTGCTGTGACGCCGGAGCTGATAATAGTGTTGTCATGTCTATGATTATTCCATGACTAGTTAGGAAAATGCCTGCACTTAAGTTTAATTTTAAGGGAGCTGTTTGGCAGCTTTCTGTTGAATGACCGTAGTTACTACAGCAAGAGCTACCTCCTACCTCTGCAAGCAAACACTGATGGGTTTCCTGCTGATGAAGTCACCAGTAAGACTGGGAATGAACTGTTGATTGATTTGGATTCAGCAAACAAGGAAAAACAGATCTGTAGGTCCTCAGCTAGCAGGAATGAGAGCCCACTTTTCCAAGGCAGCCGAGCTGATTTGCAATGGAAAGGGCTGCGTGGTTCCTTTGTCTTCCCTTGCACCAGCCCTGGCGTTCATCTGGTTCCAAGATGTAGCAGAACCATATCCTGAATAGAAAATGATAGGTCTTCTCCCTAAACTGGCTCACTGTAGGGTCAGATGAGTGCCAGAGCTGGCATAAGGGAGGAGGAAGGTAAGGTGGAAGGCACAGGGACTTATGTCCCTTCCAGAGGCAGTGATGCTTAACTGCACCATGAAATGACATCCTCCATCCGTCTCAGCTGATTGCAGAGGAGCTGCGTGGAAATGACGTCAACTGGGATATGGCCCCAATTAATTAGGAAATGTTTTCTAAGGTAAAACATGTTGGAAGGAGAAAGTTTGGTGGGTTTTTTACTGAACGGAACTGCAGACTGTCACATGTTTAGAGCAGCACTGCTCGCTGGCTCCCTGCTAGGAACTCAAATGTGTGTCAGGGGATTCTGCTGCAACAGCTTTGTTGCTTTGATTATATCTTCAGATGTTGTGGAAGATGTTGGGATGTGTCCAGTTCTTGTCGTGTCCTTTTTTTCCCCTCTAAATTCTGTGTTCATGAGGGAAATGGGATCAGGTGAGCCCAGGACACAACTCTTGCTTTGAAGTCAGCAGTCGTTCCGCTGTAGGCTTCCGTGGAAAAGATTTCACTTTTAGCATGATTGTAAAGTTTTTGAAGACTCATGATTTCTGGCACTAAACTGAACTAAACAAAGTCCTGTTCAAGTCTGTTGGGAGAAAAAAAACATCCTTACATTTGTTCTCAAGATACAACCTCTAAAAGTCATTCCCCGTTTCTAATTTCTATGAGAAATTTTTGTCATGTAGTTACTCTTATGTATTTAGGACTCTTTATCTCTGTAGTTTAACCTTTTAAACAGGTAAATGTAGCTAAATGTGTGCTTTTGGATTTTTTTTACTTTTTTTTTTTTAGAATTAGTCCCAGCATCCTGACTTTTCCATCATGTCAGAACCCATCACGCTCAATGTTGGAGGAAAACTCTATACCACCTCTCTGTCCACCCTGACTAGCTTTCCAGACTCCATGCTGGGGGCTATGTTTAGTGGGAAGATCCCAACCAAGAAGGACAGCCAAGGAAACTGCTTCATTGACAGAGACGGCAAAATCTTCCGCTATATCCTGAACTTCTTACGAACTTCTCACTTGGACCTTCCTGAAGACTTTCAGGAAATGGGCTTACTTCGACGGGAGGTAGATTTTTATCAAATTCAGCCACTGATTGAGGCCTTGCAGGAGAAGGAGGTGGAGCTTTCTAAAGCCGAGAAGAATGCCATGCTCAACATCACTCTCGATCAGAAGACCCAGACTGTTCACTTCACCGTCCGAGAAGCACCTCAGATCTACAGCCTGTCTTCCTCCAACATGGAGGTGTTCAGTGCTCATATCTTCTCCACATCATGTCTGTTCCTGAAGCTTCTTGGTTCCAAACTTTACTATTGCTTCAACGGAAACCTCTCTTCAATATCCAGCTACCTGCAGGACCCCAACCATTTGACCTTGGATTGGGTTGCAAGTGTGGAAGGCCTTCCCGAGGAGGAGTACACCAGGCAGAACTTAAAGAGACTCTGGGTGGTGCCAGATAATAAGCAAATCAATAGTTTCCAGGTGTTTGTGGAAGAAGTGCTAAAAATAGCCATGAGTGATGGTTTCTGCATAGATTCTTCTCATCCACATACTTCAGATTTCATGAATAATAAGATTATTCGCCTAATCCGGTACAAGTAAGAATGGCTGTTTATTCTGGTGGCAGCATGGAGATAACACAGGTTAAGTGTTTCCCTTTAAAACACACTTACAGCCTAATTCAGAATCATGCTTATCTGGATTAAGAGTCACTAACAGGGAGATGATTTTCCTTTAATGTATTTACCAATACGACCTTTCAGAATATGTCCATATTCTAGATGGAAGGAATATTGTCTAGCGCCTGAATTAAGGATTGGTTCTGTCACTGCCTCCACCTCTGACCTGCTGTACAATTGTGGGGAAAAGTCACTTAACTTCTGTCCTTCCTACGTTTTCCACCTGGAAAATGGGAGTGATCCTTAACCTATGTCGCAAGGGGATGCGAAGGTTCAGCAATCAAGGTTTGGAAGGTATCTGGAGATCAGATGCGGTGAAAGATGCCATGGAGCTGCAGTGCAGCAGACAGCCCTGGGGACACATTTTCCATGTCTTTCCGTATCACCCATGCAGAGCATCCAAGAAGCTTGGCTGGATCCAGAGAGAAGAAGCCTCCCCGCATGCACGCACTAAGTATAGCTGTAAAGGATGGTGCAAACTGCAAATGAGGAAGGGATCTTGTCTGTTTCGGTTCAACAAAGGATTTCTGTCACCATCTGAAGCTGACTTATTTTTTTCTGAATGCTGTGAGGAAGCCCCTGTTCTGTTCTGCTTTCAGGAAAGCCGTGTTTGACTGATATGCCTGGCATGGGGACCGACCGAGGGAGCCATAGCAGAGAGAACGGTGTTCTTACAAACTGAGAAGATGGTGGCTGGTGGGGGAACTTTTCTTTGGATGCTCTTAAACCTTTACTTATACGTTGCAAAGGCATCCAAGACAACTAGTCCTTTTCTTTCTCTTGCAACTTTTTATTTGTCTGGAGGATGCTCCTGAAACTTTCTGAAGTGGAGACAGATTTGAGGAGGCCCCCAAATATCTTCTAAATGTTTGAGCCTCTTCTGCCTGGACATGGCCTTCTTTTGGGCACGTCTCCCTGCAGCAGTGCCTGAAGTGCATGGGATGCTCTCTGGGTGGGATAGATTCCATCTGAAAAACCAACTTTTCCAGCAGGTTACACCTAGTATTTTTCATTACGAGAAAAGAAGCTCACTTTTCTTATCCCAATACATTAAGCCTTTTTTTTTTTATATATATATCATTGTGAAATGGTCAGGTCACTACGCTAGCACTTTACCTGCTCGCTGGATTTTAGTGTCCGATTGTCAGAGGCAAGGCAGTGGGAAACCAGAGGTGATGACAATGGTCAAGCTTTTTCCTGTACGCCTGGTCTGTACTATAACAAAGATCATAATCCACCAGCTGCACGTTAGCTCTGAACATCATTTGTGCCGCATTCAAGGTGGTTCGTTCTCAGCTAATTATATTTAAAAGTATCTTAGCTGTCTTACCCTAACCAGATTGCTACATGTGCATGAGAGACCCTCTGGAACATTTCCCATTCTCTCTAATGAAAGAGAAGGGTAAATGCAATAACCCAAGTTTTGCATGTAGAATTTTAGTGGTTCCAAAAGTTCTCAGCACAGGGCTGCAAAGCTCAGTATTGCTCGTGTTCTTGTTTCCAAAAGGAACTAGTCTGTCGTCATTAAGCTGACCTGTGAACAAGCATAAAAAAAGCATTTTGTTAGTGTTGTAAAATACAGCGAGATAAATGTATTTCCACTGTCCCAAGCTGTAATTGCATGAACCACACAAATCATCAGCATGCTGATGGTAAAAAAATGCATTTTGCGGCTATTTGCAGCCTGTTATAAACCACTGCCCTGTCTGACTGGGTGCTAAACCAGCGTGATATACGTGGGACCGGGTTGTTGGGAAGCACTGACTGGGCTTGAAGCCCTCAGAGCTATTAAACCTGGCAAGTTTTGTGAATTTTGAGGAATGTAAACAGGATTTTGTGGCTCAATTCCAACCTGAGTCACCATGTTCTTCTAGTTTTAGTTGCATTAGGAAGAATTTATTTTTTTTTCCCCATCCCTGTCCTGAATTATAAAGCAGGAGTAATCTGTTCCCGGGGTTGCTGCACGCCACTGAGAAAGGAAAGCAACTCCTGTGTGAATCTTATTTCTGACACGAGTTTGCCACTCAGTTGGACATTCACAGTGATGATCTATGCAGGTGAAGTGATTCTGATCTGTAAAATTCCATACGCGAACCCTCTTTCATCAAATCTATGCCTTGAAACCGATACGTCTTTGCTGAATTTATGCAAACAGAGCTTTCGGGGGCTGTTGGCAGTATTTCTTTTTAGCCCACGCCCTTGAGAGTAGATTTTAAATGATCTGTAACAGGAGTTCTTGTATGTCAGGACTAAAATAATACTTATCTGTAGTAATTTGTTGCCTGTCAGCTTGAGTTTACCCAAAGGTAAAAGCAGTGGGCTTAAATTTCATTTAGAAAGGAGAAGTCTGATCTACACCCTTTAGAGCTCTGGATCAGTATTGTTCCATTCTATTTAAGCAAAATAAAAATATTCCCTGGGAGAGTTGAATCATTACTGCATCTTCTGGTGAAAGGCAAGTAAGAGGAGCCCATAAAAGCACTATGCATCGCTTAATCTAGAGCATTTACTCTTCCCCTTTGCCTCCCACCCCCTTTTCTTTTCTTCAGACTGTAGCAGCACCCACGCTAAAAGCAGTTACGCAGTTTCTTAAAAGTCTAAACAAGAAATGAGGAGTGCCCCAACCTGGCCTAGACAGTAACTGGGGTAGTTCTGCTGACATGGAAATATGGGTTTGGGTCCCCACAGACTGAGGAGAGAACTGAACCCAGGTCTTTTCCTGGAGTGCTTTAACCTATCAGCCTGTTGTGCAAAAGATGGGCGACTTGAATACGCATTTAACTGTGCTCACGGAACTAATCAGGCAAAGGTACAGCTGGCCACAAATCTCTGTCACTTATTAATCTGCAGAAAGATGCAAATTAACTCTCTTCTATACGCAGAAAGATGCAAAATTTCCAGGAAGCATTAAAGACATGAGTGAAGACAGGTATTGGGAGGAACAGAAAAACTTGAGATACCTCTAAATTGCTAAGCAGAATAAACATCTTTAAGCATGAGATACTATTTATAATGTCACAGTAGTTCTGCGTGCTAATCGAGCCTGCGAAATAAGCAGTGAATCATTTGCGATTGCAAACATATGTTACACAAACGCAGTTGCTATTTCAGACTACACATTAAGCTAAATTTATAGCTGCTCCTTAATTTTGCAGCCTGCGAGTTACTTTATAATGACTGTTTATAGGAAAGTTCTCTCTCCAAAACATTTGTTCCCTTTTTATCTAGATAGCTGCCTTTTGTTCACCTTCTTTTTCTGAGCCCTAGAGGTGTAACTTGCTTTTCTTTACCAGTCAACAGCACCGATGATTCTTCTTCTCAAGAATTTTCCTGAATTAAAGTGAACATGCGTGAAGCCATCGTACGTACAGCGCAACCCCATCGCTAGCCATGAAAAGCACTTGGCGTTTATTAGCAGTAACATCTAAAAATTATTTCACTGTTGAGTGTAATATTCACTCTCAGAACAAACTTTTTTTTTTTTTTCCCCCTCTGAGGAACAAGGAAAGGATCTAGTTAGGGTTTTTTCCTTTAAAGTTTGAAGGGTCCTTTCTTTCACATCTGGGTGCGTAACTCCTGTTCCTATTCTGCCATATGCCTGCCTCCCTCAGCACCTTTGTGTACAAAACGAGGCTAAATCCTGCGCTTTGTTTTAAAAAATGGCCTAAATGCTGAGAGCGCCACTGAACGGAGCGATCAATAGTGTTAGAGCAGAAAAATACCGGAGTGAGGGCAGATGATAAACAAGTTTTTAGCTGTAATCTAATGGCATTTTCAGATATGGGCATATGCATAGCACAGTGGGATTTCCTATATGACAAAAAGATAATTATGAAGCATCTTAGTGGAGTCCAGAAAAAAATCACTCATGGATTTCTCTGTGATTTTGGGCTTGATGATAGCTCTTAAATATGTCCAGTTATAATGAAGGGATTGAAACCATACAGAAATACCGAGACATCTTTGGTTCTTGCAGCAGTTAAGGGTCGGTAGGAGTTGGTGGGAAGAGTGTTTGTTGCTGCAGGAGATGGTAGAGAAATAAAAGAAATAGGTGTAAAAAGTTAGACCTGAAAGAATTCACATCAACAAGAAATCCAGGATTTAGAAGGGAGAGAATAAAGAATCTTTATGTGTTCTGGAAAAAAAAACAGCAAGATAACAATGGGGACAAAGATTTTGCTATGGAAGGAGGCTGCAATTAGAATGACTCACTGGTCCTTTCCAGTTTTAATCTCCTATTATGCAATTTAAATATTGGTCATGCTAAGATTTATGCTAGTAACTTGCTTCAATTTGCATGTGCTTTAAATCACCAAACATATGCACTGGTGTAGTTCCCGTACTTTAACTGGGTTGCTGAGGATAAATTGCTGCTTGAGTTTACTGGCAGTAAATACGTGCAATCCATCAGATTATTATGGCTCTAGGAAAGGCTGGAGGGGTCCATATTTCAGGTTGACAGGAGTGATAAATACTGCCTTCAGCTGTGGAAAATAAATCTAGGATCTTCTGATACTTCACAGATAAATGGAGAAGTTATGAAGATGGTCCTTTGGGGAATTTCATTTTCACCCCATCCCTTTGAATTTGGTGTCACTGCTCAGAATTTCAATGTATTTTGAAATATTTAACTGCCGTTCTGTAACGACTCCCGTATCCGCACACTGATGGATACAAACATGCAGGGTACAAGCAGTGCTAATACGTGGCGCTCCTTGTAAAAGTCTTGTATGTGAATTAGTACAGGCAGTCATGCAGATAGTCTGTGCGAGAAGGGCTGGATCGGGCATAAACGTGCAGCTCGTGCTCTCAGATTCACTTGGGAATAACACGAGGGATGGTTTCCCTACGAATTCAGGAAAAAAAAAAGAGCTACAGAGGAGGGCTCTATGGAATAATTCCTTTTCTCTTCCTCCTCTTCCCATCCCCCTCCTTATTTTCCTGCTCCCACTCCTAACTGTAGGATTTTCCCATTGATCAGAATTTGGTCGCCAATTCACTAAAAGCCGTACTTTTGAATGCATGCTATTTGGAAAGTGTCAAAAGATGTTTTTTTATTTCTTACCACTTTCATAGCCCGTAGGGCTATTGCATTTAAAAATGGGTTGCGTTTCTCTGCCTGTAACCCATAGACTCATAGAATAATAGAATTATTTAGGTTGGAAAGGACCTTTATCATCAAGTCCAACCACTAACCTAACACTGCCAAGTCCACCACTAAGCACCACATCTACGCATCTTTTAAATACCTCCAGGGATGGGGACTCCACCACTTCCCTGGGCAGCCTGTTCCAGTGCTTGACGACCCTTTTGGTGAAGAAATTTTTCTTAATCTCCAACCTAAACTTCCCCCTGTGCAACTTGAGGCCATTTCCTCTTGTCCTATCACTTGTTACTTGGGAGAAGAGACCAACCCCCACCTGGCTACCACCTCCTTTCAGGGAGTTGTAGAGAGCGATCAGGTCTCCCCTCAGCCTCCTCTTCTCCAGGCTCAACACCCCCAGTTCCCTCAGCCTCACCAGTGCTGAGTACAGGGGGACGATCACTGCCCTGGTCCTGCTGGCCACACTGTTTCTGATACAAGCCAGGATGCTGTTGCCCTTCTTGGCCACCTGGGCACACTGCTGGCTCATATTCAGCCAACTGCTGACCAACACCCCCAGGTCCTTTTCCGCCCAGCAGCTTTCCAGCCACTCTGCCCCAAGCCTGTAGCGTTGCCTGGGGTTGTTGTGACCCAAGTGCAGGAGCCGGCACTGAGCCCTGTTGAACCTCACACAGTTGACCCGGCCCAATTTTTGTGAACTGTCACTTTTGTGAACTGTCACTAATATGTAAGTTAGAATACAGTAAATAAAATTGCGTTGGGTCTGGCTGAGATGGAGTCAATACTCCCCACAGTAGCTCTCACAGCGCTGTGCTGTGTATTGGTGGCTACCAACAGGCTACTGCTGAGCAGTGCTGGCACACACCAAGGCTGTCTCTCCAACGTTCCCCCTCACCAAGAGCTGGGGGTGGGCAAGATCTTGGGAGGGGACACAGCTGGGACAGCTGACCCAGGCTGACCAAAGGGATATTCCACACCATAGGGCATCTGCTCAGCAATAAAAGCTGCAAGAAAGGAGAAGTGAGGGCTTTCGTTATTTACCTTTGTCTTCCGAAGCAACCGCTACACGTACTGAAGCCCCACTTCCTGGGAAGTGGCCAGACATCACCTGCTGATGGGAAGTAGAGAATAAATCTGTTTTGCCTTTGCTTTTGCACACAGCCTGTGCTTTTGCTTTATTAAACTGCTTTTATCTTGCCCACTACATTTTTTCCATCTTATTTTCTCCCCGCCCCGTCCTGCTGAGGCAGCACCTGGTGTCCAGCCAAGGTCAACCCACCACTGAATGAAGCAGGAGATGCTCTGCACGGCATACATATCTTGAGGAAAGAGCACGCAAGAATGCTTGCTGCATCTGTAGCTGGTCCTCTCTCTAAAGGATTTTACACAGCGCATCATTGCAATGCTTACCTAGGCATCTCCGTGGCTGAGAATTGTAGGGACCTCCCCAAAAATAAGTGCTGTTGTAGAAAACTTGGATAAACAAGCCTTCCTAAATAATCAAAACCATTTTAAATGCATTAGCGCATTTCTGTTTCAAACATTTCTAAACAAAGGATTCATTTCTCCAGTGAAAACCCTTCTAAACCCTAATGCTTTACTGCTGTTGAACATGTCTCTAGTCCTTGACTTTGAACAAATCATAACATATTGCTGCTGTACCAGAAAAATAATTTTAACATCTTATCTATATGATTTCATGCAGCCCCTACAAGGTACCCTTCCTAGAGGGATGAAGGCCTGCTCTGAGGAAGCAAAAAGGCATCACCCTTGCACACATCCACCCTCCAGGCTGGCAATTTCTTCCAGGTATTAAAAAATTGAGCTTGTTCCTCTGAAAGAGCACTGGAAGCCAACTCAGACCCCAGTGACACTGGCTGGAGACGGCACCTCCCTGGAGCAGAGCTACACTGGTATATTTTGAAGTGGTTTCTGCCCAATGCCAGGCAGCTGTCAGCATGGGAGCTGCCATAAATTCCCCCATGCTCTTCACCGAACATTAACTCACCCACAAACATTATGTTTCTGGGCATGTGGTGGGACACTGTTTCTCTGTCCCAAATCAACAGGGTTAAGCCCATGCTGATGGCAACAGTGGCGTGGTGGGCTGCCGGGCCCCCTGCCTGGTATCGCAGAGGGGATGCAAAGGAGAACCCAGAGAGAGATCCTAAAAGATTACCCAGATCCAGGGTAAGACAGAGCCCATCATCTCTTGAACTATATCCCAGGGACAGGGGAGTCTTCTGGAAGAAGCGATGGCTTATGTTGAGCCCTGTAGGAACAGCATTTCTCATGTCTAGCAAACACAGAGGAGCATGGAGGGATGGAGCTGGGGCTGCACTCAGGTGATGCCAACCCAGTGTGAGACCAGTCATGATGAACACTGAACTGGCACCACAGCTTGTCCCCTCCTCACTGAGATCCTGGCCACCAGGAGCAGCCCAAACCCAGGCTACTGCACGTACAGTCCCACAGCAGCCCCACACCACCAACCCAACCCCACACCACCCAACCCCACATCACCCAGGCCTACCACCACCCAACCCCACATAAACCAAACCCCACACCACCCAACCCCACGTAAACCAAACCCCACACCACCCAACCCCACATAACCCAGGCCTACCACCACCCAACCCCACATAAACCAAACCCCACACCACCCAACCCCATGTAAACCAAACCCCACACCACCCAACCCCACGTAAACCAAACNCTCATCCCGCGCATGCGCACTGCTGCGCCCGAGGCGGTGGACAGCGTGTGGGCAGCGCAGCGCATGCGCACCCGCCGCCGGGGCGGGGCCGTGCGCTTTAAATCGTGCCGGCGGGCCGCGGCCGCCGTTACAGCGCATGCGCGGCGAGTCTGTCAGCGCGGGGCGTGTCATGGCGGCGGGCGGCCGGAGCTGGTTCCGCGCTCTGGCGCTCGGTGTCTCCTTCCTCAAGTGCCTCCTCATCCCCGCGTAGTAAGGAGCTTCTCCGGGGCTGGGAGCGGGCGGCACGGCCTGTCAGCTTCCCCGGGGTGGTGCTTGGCTTCCACTGCCCCTCAGGGCGGCCGGGGATGGGGAGGCGGGCACGGGCCGGCGTGGTGCCGCGGTTCCTGAGGGGGCCTTGGTGTCCTGAAGGTCCTTATTTCCTTCGGGCGCTCTTGGGGAGCGGGGGGGTGCCGGATGGCGCTGCCCCCTCGTCCTCCGTGTGTCATAGCTCTGCTTTGGTGTCTGAAGGCGCTTACAGCCCCTTCCGGCTGGCTGCTGGTCGGGAAGGCCTTTAAATGTGTTGAAACGCTTTTTATCTCTTAAAAGACACTGTACTTTTTTTTTTCCCCCTCAAATTGCTGTTTAAAAGCCAGTCAGAACCTGGAATTTTGGCATTAATTGTCAGAAAAGGCCGAACTGTAAATAATTCTTGCCCTATAGCTGCCCATATAGGTCCTTGGCACAAAGTTCTTGCCGCATCTTTGTTGCTGTTTGAGTTACTTGATTAAAATCTTGCCCTGTAGGCTTCCTTTTTATCTGCCTGTGGAAATATTTCTGCTGTAAGTGCATGTCTCTGACTGTTAATATAAACCTTCTGTAGTTATTCCACAGATTTTGAAGTACACAGGAACTGGCTTGCCATCACTCACAACTTGCCCCTCTCTCAGTGGTACTATGAAGTAAGTACCTGTTTGGGTTGGGTTTTTTTTAGCTGCGTATTATAGACATATTACAGACATATAGGGTATATTATATCCTATATGATTATAGATATATTCGGTATGTCAGCCTGTGTGAATGTTAAAGGAGAAAGGCTTTTATTTGCTGAAAGTACGTCCTGCGTACTGATGGTTGGCAGCCGTATAGTAGTGGTTCAAAACCATACCAATCATGGTTTGTTGGCCCTGTGTAGCATTTAGTTAAAAAATGAGAATTGCTTGGGGAAGCTGCTAGGACTTATGAAGGCAAAGTGGGAAAGACAAGGGTTATTAGAAAGGCTGTGTAACAGGAGCAAGTTGCACGGTAGTCTTAAATTGCTGCTCTCTTGTCATTAATGATACACAGTTACCACGATAAAGAATGAATCATATGAATGGGCATATATATATTATGAAATTAATCACTGTATTAAAGTTTTGAGCCTCTGCTGGTGCGCTACTAGCATACATTGATTTTAATCTAGATGAATCACATTTAAGTTGATGATAGACTCAGCCTACACAATTGGGTTTTAATCTGTCTTGCAGTATCTCCTGGAGTTCTGGGATAAATATCATAGTCTCTAATACTCCTCCACATAAGCTTTTGGGAACTGTATATGGAGGAGTAAATTATTTGTGCGGGTCAGAATTTTGACAGGCTGATCCAAAACTGTAAAACAAATTTCTGTGATGTCAGCGTGATCCCAGTGCCAAAGCATAGGATGCCTTTTGGCAGCATAACATAAGTATTTGGGAAGGTGCACGCTGACAGATGTACCCCATCCCAACCTGCTCTGTTCCTTCTTCTCCTCTCCTGTTTCCACAGCCAAGGAGTTAATCATTGGTCAGGGCATAGTAACTGTCTTTGTGGGAAGAGATCAAATAATACTATTTGGTCTTGGTAATGTTTTATTAGAATTGGGACTTGTTGACTAATGAATAAAAATAATTTTGAGACTGTAACAAGGCTGGTTGTGCTGGTAATTTGTCTAATGTAGACAAATATTCACTATGAGCTATTTTATTGAGATCTTTTTTTTTAATATTGGCCCTATTACTTTAAGTTGATGTATCAAGAGCAGGCAGTTATACATGGGTTAGGTGCAGATTCACAAAATGTTGTTTAATCTTTTTCTATTAATCAGGAGATGTCCCATCCCTCTACCAGTACTATGGAAGAACAGCTCAAATCATGTTCAGCACCATACATCTGGCTACTTTATTGTGCAGTAGTTTATGCTAAATAGAGGCTGCTGAGATAAAATAGGTCAGCTGTGATGAACTGTATCTGAAGGGCTGGAAACAGCATGGATTGTGTTAAATTATTTAATCTCATTTTGTCTTTAGGCAACTTCGGAATGGACCCTGGATTATCCACCGTTTTTTGCTTGGTTTGAATATGCTCTTTCACACGTTGCCAAGTACTTTGACCCCAAAATGTTGGTTATTGAAAATCTGAATTACACCAGTCGCGCGACCATCTTCTTCCAAAGATTTTCTGTCATCTTTACAGATATCCTTTTCATATATGCAGTTCGTGAGTAAGTCTTAATGTTCTAATTTTAGGGACAGTGGGTAGTCTTTAATATATGGACTTTTTCTACAGTAACAACAAATATTTATTTGTACAAATAAGCTTGTAAATGCATGGAAATATCAAAGTTGCTTTAACCTATTCAAGGACAAATTTGGAACGTGCTGCTAAACACAACTTTTTGTTGTTCTGGGAGATGCTGTTGCTGTACATGCAGTCAGATTTGTATGTGTTCAGACATTAGCTGCTGCTTCACATGTTATAGGTATTTCGTTTCTGTTGCTGTGTTCGTTTTGTAGGAGTTGCAGGACAGCTTGGGTGCACCCAACTGTTTCTTCCTGTTACTTTTCTTATTACTCTGTTCTTCTAGAGTAGAAGCACAAAGGAAACTTGTGACAGAATGCCAGTATTGTTAAATATGCCAAATTTCTCCAGTGTTTTTGATATTCTTGATGATAAACTGATAATAATTTAACAATATTAAGATTGTATGTTTTCAGTGTGCCCTGGCTTTGTGAAGAAGTATTTGTCTTACACCTAAAGAATAGAGAGGGGGAGATGTTTTGAGAATTATGTAGCCTGACTTAATGATTTGGCTGTATCAGTCTTCCCTCATTTTTTTGTCTGCTCAAAATCTGGGTAGAAAGTTCTCTGCTGTGTTCGAGCATTACCTAAGCTTCTTTATTTACTGTCTTTCTTCGAAATGGCCTATCTTTGCATTGTGACTTTTTCCCTTTTGTTTTGGCTCAGATGCGTGAATAAGCTGGCTTTCTTAAAATGGTTCCGCTAATTTCAACACAAATCATCCACAGCTTTTTAATCTGATCTAACATCGCCTTCAAAAATAGTATGGACTGTATGGCTTCACAATGAGTAGTAGTAAGATATTTTTAACTAAGAGAAAGCTCATAATATTGAGGGGTAGCCAGCAAGAGGCTAATGTATCACTGAGGAGCTTAAATCCAACTTGATATGTTGTCTCCAGATGTAGCAATACATTGTTCATTCACCAGAAGTTGATAGCAAACAGGTTATGACAACTTTACAGTTGTTATTGAATGTGAGACTTGAACCCAACACTAAGTTACTTAACATAAGCTTTAGTATGTGGAACCCATTACAGCTATTGAAATTTAAAATCCTTTTTTTTTTTTTACTAAACCATATTCATGACACTGTCTGCTCTTGATGAATTTGGCAAGAATTTTATCATTGCCTTCCATCCTAATAAAATAGTTTTCTTCAGGTTAAGTGCACTTCTCAACTCTTAAAAGCAGCACTGGTTTTGTTGGCTGTTTCAGTTAAGACTTCTGTTTCTTCTGCTCTTGTTCAGATGCTGCAGATGTGTAAATGGGAAACGAGCTGCAAAGGATGTCCTGGAAAAACCAACATTTATTCTTGCTGTTTTGCTCTTGTGGAATTTTGGGTTGTTAATTGTGGATCGTATCCTTTCAAACCATTGCAAGTTGTTTGTGGGTTGTTTTGATCTGTTACAGCGCGTGGTACAAACCGATAAATACTATTGTTACTAGCACAGCAGGTAACACTACTGTTTGTGTTTCTGGGGTTAGTTGAATAACTTCATGTTTTCGTTAGAATTATTATTTGGCAAAATGGAAATTGTTCAGTTTTTGGTCTGATTTGCCAGAACTGCAGGAGGATCAGTCTGGCAGCACCATGCCTGTTTGTGCTGGCTCCTCCTCTTCTGCCTGCCTCCAGCCGTATTAGCAGAGAGCCTCTTTTCTCTGAGTGTGGTTCTAAGTTTGTACCATGGCGAGGAAAATCTTACAAGTGCTTTATGTTCAGACTGGTTTCAATTGGTTAATGTTACAATGGGTTTTTTCAAAGAGGATATAAGAACACCTCTGGGAAGTCCAGTTATTGTGAGTCAGTCTTGACATGATCTAGCTGAGGAGGGAACAGAGGGGGGAAAAAAACCAGTAATTCTTTTATAGGAAGGACTAGTTTTGTCTGTCCCAGTCCTTGTCTCAGCTGTCTGTGTACAGGTGATAAGTGAGGGCTGCCATCTCCATCCATTAACTAATGCGAGGCAGAAACTAATATTTAAAAATTTAAAAAGTGGAGAGTTAACATTTTATTTTTGATATATATCATATAAGTTGCATGGTACATATGTGGTCAGATTGTTATGCTTTCTTTCATCAAGATAATGTACTAGTATTAGATTTTTGTGTCTGTGCTTAGAGGTATGGTTAAGTAATATATGTCTTTGTGGATTGAATGTAAGGTTACTTGCTTTAAGTTGCATTTTAATTTGAGTTTGTTTATAAGTTTGAGTCTTCCCCAGAAAACTAATAGTGGTAGAGAAAGCTTACTTTATTCCTTTCTTGACTCAAGTTCAGATATTCACTTTCAGTACAATGGCTTTCTGTTTGGGCTGATGCTTCTTTCTGTTGCCCGACTATGCCAGGTAAACTTGAGTGGCTCTTTTCTGTTGTGGCCATATGTACTTTAGGTGCATTATTTACTTTCAGTATGAGCAGCCAAATGAAGTGATTGAAGGTGGCTGGAAGTTGAGGTGTACTATGCTGGATGTCCAGTTTTTTATTGAGGGGGAAGAGTTGTACTAGAAACTCACCGTAATTGCTTGCAGATGCTGCAGCATTGCAGTTCCCTGTGAGAAAGCTAAATTCCGTGTTGTAACTGAGCAACATGGCATGGTTTCCTGCCATTTTATCTTCTTGCAAGTTACCAGTCCTTAGAAAACATACTGATGAAGCTGTGAGGAGGCGAGACTGATCAGTTTTCCAAGTATTGTGTGACAGTGTAATTTCCTTCACCATACTGGTTGTGCGTAACACTATTGCGTTTGTAATGTGAAGTAAATAGTCATTTGTTTTTATGCCTGTGATAAATGTCCTGTCACCTTAGGAGCACAACCAGACTATGAAAAGTTAGTGCAAAGGAAGAACAAGTACAAAAGCTTAAGTTTTGTTTTTCCATCTAGAAAAGATACTTGGAAGGTGCTCTTCTTTTTGCTGTTCTTCTGCATTTCAAACACATCTACATATATGTGGCCCCCGCATATGGCATTTATTTGTTAAGATCCTACTGTTTTACTGCAAATAATGCAGGTAAGATGGGTTTTTCCTCACTCACTTTTGTGGGGTTGTGTTAATTAGTGAGGCCTGGGGAAGACTCAAGACAAGCAGATACCGTTGGGACAAAATGGCAGCAAGTCAAATGAAAATTCTGCTTGGGTAGCAGAGATTGTAAAGATCTTTTAAAGATCTTTGAAATTTATGTATGTAAAATTCATGCTCCTAGGGTGTTCTTATTAAGAAAAAAAATATGAGGAAACTGCAGGTGGCCATTTGGAGCCATAAGAATTATTGTGGATATGAAAATATTAATAGCATCAGAAACTATTTCAAAGGCCGCCTTTGAGTTTCCACTTTTTAGCTCTTAAACCATGTTTGATGTACGTCAAGTTAACAGAGAAGGTGCTTCTCAAAAGAGAAAATACTGAAAGTTTGTGTAATGGAGGAGCTGCAGTGTGGAAAAAGTAAATGCAAACTGTTGAAGGAAGCAATGGAATGTATTGATATCAAAGGTTATATGTTTCTTCTGGATAGGTGCTAGCAATTCACTATTGGTGTGAAGTGTTTTGTCTCCCTCTGCACTTGACACTGTAACTGTTTTTGTAATCTGTTTGCTTCTTGTAGATGGATCCCTGAAGTGGAGAAGTTTCAGCTTGCTTCATGTAACTCTTCTGGGATTGATTGTCTCTCTTGTTTCTGCTCTTTCATTGGGCCCTTTCATAGTATTGGTAATAACCCCTTTTTCATCTGTTATTCTCTGACCTGGTAGAAAATTCTGTTATAAAAATATAAACAATGTTTCATCTAAAGAGACCATTTCTTCTTTTTTGCGTTCTGTAGGGACAGCTGCCTCAAGTCATTTCACGACTTTTTCCTTTCAAGCGAGGTCTCTGCCATGCTTATTGGGCCCCCAACTTCTGGGCTTTGTACAATGCCATGGATAAAGCACTAACAATTTTTGGTACAGTATGCTAATCTTACTATATAGTGTTTAAATGCAGACAGAACTCTCTGAATTTTAGTCTTCCTTCCCCTTTTGAAATGCAGGTAGTAAATTATATTTTCAGATTGCCTTAAATCACCTGATCCTCTACATAATCCAGTGCATGATAAGTTTCCAGCAGTAGGTCACAAATCAATCATTACTCTCTGCTGTCCTTTAAAAAAGAAAAGCCTTGGCCATGTACTTACTTCAGCTACTTCATTTTCTTCATTAATACTTACCAGTTTGTGCTTTTTTTTTATGTTTTGTTTTTAGGTTTAAAGTGTAATTTTCTTGACCCCACAAAAATTCCTAAAGCCTCAATGACAGGAGGGCTGGTTCAAGAATTTCAGCATACTGTTCTTCCTTCTGTGACTCCCCTGGCAACATTAAGCTGTACTTTCATATCTATATTGGTAAGAACAAGTAATATTTTTTGGAAACTTGATGTGTTTTGTCCCCTGTAGATTTTATTTGGTTAGCATGCACGTCATGTGAATTTTAATTCTAGGGCGACAAATAAGTTTTCTTTAACAACAAAAATAAAACTTATTAAAACAATTATTAGGGTAAATGTGGAATTAATATATTACTTGATACACAATATTACTTTTAAGTGTGGCTAACATCATGGCCTGTGTCAGCTCTAGAACAGTTAAGCAATCTTGAATCAAAACCACTCTGCATGCTGAGCTAGAAGTAACCTTTTGTGATAAAAGGTAGTTGAACTAGGTGTGAATAGGAATACTGATAGACTGTTTGGGCAGCTTATGGTGTTCCTAACCACATGAGCTACAGGTAAGTGTAGTAGTCTTCACATGACAAGCAAATAATTGAAGGTTCAGTAAGTAATTACCTGGATACAGAGTCTTTTTCACTCCAGCAAGCAACTGGGCTTTAACTGGAAATCTTTGTTTCAACACCTTGATGTAGTAACTTTGATAAAATGAGTTTAGTGGCATGGAATCAAAGATAGTTCTTGCAACGTGAATAAGAGGGAGTTGGCTGTAGTCTTTCAGTCTGCTTTTCCCTTCCTCTTACGTGAATTAAGTCCTTAAGGCTCTACTTGTACATCCAGATAGATACAGTTCCTCCAGTGCTATGTACTGCTTGTGCCACACAGGCACAACCGATGTTGATTAAGATTGAAAAAAATCTCTTTGGACAATGGCTTGCGTTCAGGATTGCCAGACTTTTCACTGAAGTCCTGTTTCTGCCTGTTGTTTCTAGCCCTCTGTTTTCTGTCTTTGGTTTAAACCTCAAGGGCCCAGAGGCTTTCTTCAGTGCCTTGTTCTTTGTGCGTTGAGTTCCTTCATGTTTGGATGGCATGTGCATGAAAAAGCAATACTCCTCGCTATTCTGCCTTTAAGGTAAGTGATTTTTGTACGTAGTGGTTGGCCAAACTGAACCTGCAGCTACTTGTTGAGGAATCCTCAGAGTTTCACTTTGTTTTCAGTCTAGTTCAGAAAATGAACATGCTTGTAGAATGCCTTAAGCTGTAAAGTTTTAGTGCACTTCAAGTAAATTTATTTCAGGCACAATAAAATGTGGCTGCCTTAGCAATAGAATGTGCTGATGTTAGTATAG
Source organism: Aramus guarauna (assembly GCA_013400195.1). NCBI lineage: Eukaryota > Metazoa > Chordata > Aves > Gruiformes > Aramidae > Aramus > Aramus guarauna. The sequence goes on from VXBL01009548.1 coordinate 899,503, forward strand.
CATGCGTAGGAAACTGGTGTGGTGTTAAACAGTCTTCTATGACATACTAACACTGGCTTATAACTTACAATAGTTTGCATTGACAGAAGTTTTAGGTAGAGCTGTATTGGTAGTAGCTGATTCCCATATCAGCTCTGTGGGGCACAGCAAAGCTTTGTACCAATTTACAGATGATCAGAAGAAAAAAAGCGTGGGGTGTTGAGATGATTAAGCAGTCAGTTTAGGAGTCTGACAGGCCTTCCCACTACCTACACTCCTTTGCGTCTCTTTGAATGCTGAGTTGTATTAAGATGCATAGTATACAAAAAATCTCTGTATTTTGATTCAGACACTTGATTGCTGTTAGAATAATGCAAAAGAAAGACACCAAAAAACCAACCGCCCCAGAAAAAAAACAAACCATGCTTATGAAAGAACGGGGTTTTGACTTTAGGCTGCATGTGGACCCACAGCTCTTAAAATAATTCAGTTAGCTTCCCTCTGAAGCCTCCTTTTCTTAGGGACAGCTTGGGAGCAGGCTTGATAAAACGTTTGATGCACGTGACATGGTGGACAAAAGCAGACTGCTTTCTCAGGGTCTTTTGTTCCTGCCCCACTGTTATTTCTGCATTTGTGCAGTACTTTCATTGCACCCAAAAAGTCCTAGACACATTTGTTGCGTGTCTTGTGGCTTTGCATTTTGAAGAGAAAAATTAGTTGCCTTTCCTGGCTTGAAGCACTTGACACTTCTGTCAAGCGTTTGGCAAGCATGCATAGTTGATTAAGCTCTTTTTCACTCTGAATAGTTAAGTTTAGAGATCTACTATGGCAGGGACTACTGTAAAAATATTGTAGTCTTTTAGCTGCTGGGCAGTTCAAGCCTTGATGAGTCCTGTGGTTCATACTTAAAATGCTGGGTAGATTGTTCAGGAGCCAACTGAGGAAAGGGACCTTCTGCACTATGCTTGACAAGAACGGTATGTGGTTTCTACCAAAACGGCTTACTGCCTGTTTAGAGTAGAAGTCAGGTTCTAGTTCATAAGCTGCCTGACCAGTATTGCTAGAAACTGTGTTTTCCTGTTCGGAGATCTGGTGATGCTTAAACTCTTGAAGTCAGAATTGTGGGACGGAGGGAATTGACACTGGAAAAAACAAAAGGAAGGAGAAAAAATAGGGATGACAATGTTGGCAGCCAACTGGCAAAGACTGTAGAAAACTTCAGGCCTTTCTGATATGTGTGTTCAGTGGGGGTGTGGTTTTTCTGGGGGAAGATTTCCTGGCTGGTTTTTCTCCTGCCTTTTTATCTCTGAGGCCACATGGTTTGGAAGCAGGAGACTTCATCACAGGTCAAGTGCTTGGAGGGATTAGAGTACTATGAAACTTTATTTGACCTGTTCTTCAGTCTCTTGTGAATTGTGTAGCATTTCACTGAAATCAAGTTTCTTTGCTAAAAGAAAAAAGTGTAACAAATTCTTGTCATTTTTAGCTTGTTGTCTGTTCAGAGAGCAAAGGATGCTGGCATCTACTTGATTCTGACAACCACAGGGCACTTCTCACTTTTTCCGTTGTTGTTCACACCAGCAGGTAAAGTGTTTCCCTTTTCTGTACTTTCATCGTACTGCTTTGGGTTTTTTTTCCAGACATGATGTGCAGGTAATGGTTTTGGATTATTTTATGTAATAAGTTGAAAGTTGCAGGGGTCTGTATGTCAACCTGTTTCCATAAATACAAACTAACCAACTAGCGAAGAGAAACATTGATTTAAAAAGCTGTGGAAGAGCCATAGGCTTTAAGTTTAAATAGAGATGGGAAACTCACTTAAACTCTAGGCCATCATAGCTATGACAACACTATAACCCTGTATTAATTGTTGTCCTTCTGGGAGAGTTCAAATCCAGACATGACACTCTGATGCTGCTTATTTGCAGTAATGAAGCTGCTGTCTTGAAAAATAAGAAACAACTTCTGCCTTCTCATTACTTAATTTTTATCTACCACACAACCTAGAACTAGAAAACATTGATTTGGCTGTCACACTTATGTTGGAAGCTTCTCAGCTCAGTAATTTCTGATTCATTTTTTAATAGGAAAATCTTACTTGCAGTGCTGTTACATTGTAATTATAATTAGTGTGTTCAGTGTGTTTATCAATAATTGAACTAAGTGCATTTCAAATGCTTGGCATTTGCTTTAGTAAATATCTATGCTTATTTTTAGATGTCCTAAAGCAGTAAAACATTTAGTAGTTCTGTTTGGAGAAAATAATTAAGTTGGACAATGCAAGTGTGACTAGTAGGATTTAAAGATACTGTAATTTATATGGCAGAAGGTTTTTATAATAATTTTAAAAGTACATTATGTTCCTTGTGTTTCAGAACTTCCAATTAAAATACTGCTTATGCTGCTGTTTACTGTTTATAGCTTCTCTTCGTTGAAATCTCTATTCAGGTAATTAAAGAAATTTGTTCCCAAAGCCACAAACAGAACCGTTTTGTCTGTCACTGGGAGCAGAGGTCCCGTAAGGGGCAAACAGCACAGAAAACCGGTGCTGAAGTATCGAACTCCAGTGTTACTAGTCCAAAGAGGCTGCTGCCTCTGTTCTCAGGATGTAAGGCTTAATTTAGGATTATTATAGCACATCGTTGTTAGTTTGAATTGTGACAAGTACCCAGTTAGTCCCAGCAGGATGTAAATCCCCACCTGATGATGCGCTGTTAAAGCACAAAGTTGCAATGCTGTAGCCTGTGAGGATTTAATTCACCACTGGAGCACTAGTGCAGTGAGTTCCAGAGATTGTGCATCTGTGCTAGCAGTTACAAATCCTACAGTGGGGTTTTTGCAGTGGTACTTAATATTTTCTTGTGTGGAAGGGACAGGTTATAAAAGCTACAAGCTGTAATTTGCCAACAAATCTTCTGCAAACACTTGGTTCTCAGAACATATGATTGCCCAAATCACCCTGTGTGTTTTTACAGGCCAATGATCTCTAACCCATTTGACCCAAGGTAGTGCTAATAACCCCTGTAGTCTCCACTTCCCTGTTTCCCAAAATTTTCATGGCAAAGCCAAGCTGTAATGAAGGATGTCAGAAACGCTGTAAACCTGTATTCACTCCTTCAGTCACTTGCTTTTTGTAGGTGATCCTTTTTCAACCAGACTGCTTTTTTCCCCACTTAGTATTCCAGAATTTAATCATTCTAAGTGCACTAATAAAAACTTCTGAAGGAGCTTAGTTTCTGTCTAGAGATGGAGCTCTTGCAAGCTTCATGTTCCTAACTTGCCAAAACAAATTCCTTCCAGAAGAACATGAATTCCCCTGAAAACTACCCTCAAAACCCTGCCACTGAGAGATTGGCTCATGTCCTACAGAAAGCTTGGGAGAAGGGGGCAGAGGTTAAGATAAATCTGACATTTCCAGTCTTTGGATGTGGAACAAATGTGTGTATGAAGGTCTCTGTTGTTCACTGGGCAACTGTGAGGTGAAGTGGAGCAGCTGCTGAGATTTCTACCTCAATTCCAGGGCATCATGGAACTTGGTGTGAAAGCCACGTGATAAGGAAATTAGCTGTACTCTGTTACGTGTTTTTCCTACTGAAACTCTCTCAATTGTTTTTTAAAGCATTATTGTGAACTAATTGGGGATATTCTTTGCACTGGTCACCAGAGATAGCTGAAAAACAGAGTAGTTATTTTAGTTAACATGATGTATTTTAACACTATCTTTTTTTGAATTCCTCTGACAGGAGAGAGAGGCCTCTCCTTAACTGGCTTGAAACAATCTACCTCGTCCAACTAGTGCCTTTGGAAATCTTCTGTGAAATTATATTTCCTCTGACCCCCTGGAAACAGCACTTCCCTTTTGTCCCTCTGTTGCTGACCTCTGTATACTGTGCTCTGGGCGTCGCGTACGCGTGGCTGAAACTCTACATCTCTGTCTTGACCGAACGAATTTCTGTTAGACAAAAGGCCGAGTAAAGCCACCGATGTTGGGACCAGGCCCAGGTTTGAGGGGATTATCGGGCACTATGAAGCTGTCACAAGGGCATACAACTCTCCATAAAACACGGTGTACGTGTACCATCACCATGAGGGGAGTTTTTTCTTCCAACACTTCTATACTGCCTAGCAAAGATACCTCTGATCAGAAGCGCTCATCACAATAACGTGGGAAGCGGTGAGATGCCACTTGCCATGGATAAACTGTGAAGTTTAACGAGGTCCAGACTTCTGTCCTGAGGAAAACCTACCCGGCTTTCCCATTACTGTTTGTACTTCAATAAAAATCACTGTGGCAAATTACGAGGGATCGTTGCTGTGTAGGAGAGCGCGGAATACGTGAATTAAAAACTTGCTATTTTTTGTTTGAGCATTTATGCGGGTTTTTATTCAGCTCATGTGTAAGCCCTGATTTTGAGGGACACCACGCAAGCGAGGATGTCTAGCTGGAAACTTGTCCTGAGGTGCTTTGTCAAACTCTTGAACACCCAAATCTCAAGCTTGAAAGTAGTTGCTTCATATGCCCATGTCCCTTTGATCTTATTTCATAGAGTCTTTGCAAAGAGGTTTTAATATTCTTCTAATACTTATTTTTGTACAGCAGAATACCAAACTGAGGCATGCTTCTGAAAGAAGGAATTGTTTTAACAGCATTAAACATCTGATAATGTGGCTGGGTAATTATATTTATTTGTAATTCATGTAAAACTGCAACTGTGACAAAGACCAAGTGTCCAGAGTTCCTCTAGTTAGTTGAGGAAGAGCAATATTGTGTTCCACCTCTGCAGAATCGTGTACCCTTAACGACAACAGTTACCCACAGCCTGATGTGCTTCATCCCTGTACTTTTCTAAACCCTGTGTCACTGTCCCTAAGAGATTCTGCTTTAGAAACTGGAGTCTGTTTTGGAGCCCAGTGGTGAGACATGAAACTAGGAGGAGAGAGGGGATGGATTTTATTTTTTTTCTTCCTCCATGTTTTTTTTCCCCAGTAGTTCTTGAAGTTTCTTCCATGTTAGTTGCAGAATATATTCCCCTCAGAGGGGATGGCCCATGAGATGGTTATGTTCTTCATGTTATTTTTTGATGATTTTTAGGAGAGTGGGTGAATAGTAGAGTAGTTGTGTAACCAAATACCTTCTAATTTTAAACTTTTCAGCTGGTGAGCTCATTTTCAGATGTTTTCATTACTTTCTCAGAGTTTCTGCTTTTTCTACTCCATTAACTACCTTGCCACATTTTTTTCAGCTGCTGTGACTGCTGGCAGTGCCTTTGTGCTGCTTCCACCTGTATTCATAGAATCATAAAATCCCGGACTGATATGGGAAGGGACCTTAAAGATCCTCTAGTCCAGCCCCCTGCCATGGGCAGGGACACCTTCCACCAGCCCAGGTTGCCCAAAGCCCCATCCAACCTGGCCTTCAACACTGCCAGGGAGCCAGGGGCAGCCACAGCTTCTC
>VXBL01009549.1:287-11587 GCA_013400195.1 Aramus guarauna
AACTGGCCTTCTCCCATTAATCCAGCCTGTCCAGATCCCTCTGTAGAGCCTTCCTACCCTCCAGCAGATCAACACTCCCACACAACTTGGTGTTGTGTACAAACTTAGTGAGGGTCCACTCAACCCCCTTGTCCAAAGCATTGATAAAAAAGAGAACTGGCCTCAGTACTGAGCCCTGGGGAACACCACTTGTGACCAGCTGCCAACTAGGTATAACTCCATTCACCACAACTTCTTCGGGCCCAGCCTTCCAGCCAGTTCTTTAACCAGCGAAGCGTAAGTCTGTCCAAGCCATGAGCAGCCAGTTTCTGCAGGAGAATGCTGTTGGAAATGGTGTCAAAGGCTTTGCTAAAGTCCAGGTAGACAACATCCACAGCCTTTCCCTCATCCACTAAGTGGGTCACCTTGTCATAGAAGGAGAACAGGTTAGTCAAGCAGGACCTGCCTTTCATAAACCCATGCTGACTGGGCCTGATCACCTGATTGTCCTGTACATGCCTCATGAAGGCACTCAAGATGATTTGCTCCGTAACCTTCCCCGGCACTGCGGTCAGACAGGCCTGTAGCTCTGTAGATCCTCTTTTCAGTCCTTCTTGTGGATGGGCATCACACTGTCTAACCTCCATCCAACTGGGACCTCCCAGGTAAGCCAGGACTGCTGAGAAGTGATGGAAAGTGGCTTGGTGAACACTTCTGCCAGCTCCCTCCATACTCTTGGGTGGATCCTATCTGTCCCCATAGGCCTGTGTGTGTCTCTAACTGGTATAGCAGGTCACTAACCATATCTCCTTGGATTATGGGGGCTTCATTCTGCTCCGTGTCCCTGTCTTTCAGCTCAGTGNGACTGCCTCCCAAGGGACTCTGCCAACCAGTCTCCTAAACAGTCCAAAGTCTGCCCTCTGGAAGTCCAAGGCAGCAGTTCTTCTGACCCTCTCCTTACTTCTCTGAGAATCAAAAACTCTATCATTTAATGATTGCTGTGCCCAAGATGGCTTGCAACCATCACAGCATCAGCAAGTCCTTCTCTGTTCACAAACAAAAGGTCCAGCAGGGCACCTTGCTTATTTGACTCACTCACCAGCTGTGTCAGGAAGTTACCTTCCACACACTCCAGGAACCTCCTAGATGTTTTCCTCTCCACTGCATTGTATTTCCAGCAAGCATAACAGAAGCTAAGTCCTTGGTGAAGATGTAACTTGGACAGAAGACAGTTCACTCTGGCACTCATTGAAATGGAAGTCTTTGATTAACTTTAATGCAAAGAGAACTGGGCAGCTGTCAAGAGAAATATCAGTCAACAGCAGAGCCTCAGAAAAAAGGCACCTCAAATACCTATCCTCAAACTTCTTAGTAGCATTTCATGCACCTCCCCTTAGTGTGTGACAGAAATAAAATACAGCAGTAAGATCTCATTAGTTCACAAGGATTCCCCTGTTTTGCAGAGAAAAGGGCAGATGGTTTCAGTCAAAGCATCCAAGTTTTCATTTATTGTAACTCTGCTGCAGCAGACCAGCTGATGTAGGATCTCTTAGGTATAGAAGGGGGCAGGTGGGGAGAAAAACGCAGAACATCATATTTCATAAGACAACATGACAAAAAATAATATCTTTTTTTTTTTCCTTTTCTATAGTGACTTCAAAAAAGATATTCAGAGGCATAGGGATTTTTAATGACAAAAAGTATACTTTTTTCAAAAGTAAATGCAATTTTAGAAAGAGTTTTCAAAGGAAACTGGAGCTAGCAGTACTGCAGCTACAGATTTATCCTATATTAAGATAGGCATGATTTTTGTCAGACACACAACTGCTACCACCATCTGGAGGTTTTGCATGACACTACTTAAACATTTGCAAATGATTAAGAGGTCTGTTTTAACACAAATATCAAATTAAATTGTCAGAATTAAGGTTCCAGTCATATTAATACTCCATGTCCCAAGTTCACTGGTGATATAAACAATCTCCGTGGCATCTTACATCTACTGCTTGTATTCTGAGCCTTAAGGATGCATTGAAATCTATCAATTAGTATTTCCTAAATTTAGTTTTTAATTCTTATATTTATTTCCCAAGTGCAAAAGTGAAATTCATTACTGAGAATAGACTTAGCAAGAGGGCTATGCCCCTTTAAGCCCTTTAAAGCTTCAGGCAAAGTAATCAGGCAGACTGAACTTTAAAAAACCAACACATTTTAATATACTCGTCAGCTCTGCACAAGTTGTCCAAGAGATGGAAAGAGAGACAGAGACAGAGAGAGAGAGGATGACAGAGAGAGGCATATCCCTGGGTATTTTAAAATTCTAATCAAATTATTTGTTTAACTTCTTGGTAGGTTGTTTAATAGGAAAATCTGTATTTTGTGCACTGCATGATGCAAAAGCATTTTCCTTAATTATATTTGATAGTTTATCCATCTTCCTATGTGTATCCTTTATGAAATAAAAGGATAACTGGATTCTTAAAGCAATAAAAACAAACTGTCTAAACTGAATATTTTGTTGTGTTATAATAGCCTCAACATTTGCAAATCACTTCAACAAAGTTCCCAAATTGCTGTAATCGAGAAGATTGAAGAAGCCTTGCAGGTCAAATGGCAACTCCCTGAGTCCCTCACCATCTGTCCTGTAGGCCCCTTCAGCTACTGGAAGGCCACAATTAGATCTCCCCAGACCCTTTTCTTCTCCAGGCTGAACAACCCCAACTCTCTCAGCCTGTCCTCACAGGAGAGGTGCTCTGGCCCTCTGGTCATCTTTGTGGCCCTCCTCTGGACTCTCTCCAACAGCTCCATGTCTTTCTTGTACTGGGGCCCCCAGAGCTGGATGCAGTACTCCAGGTGGGGTCTCACCAGAGCAGAGTAGAGGGGCAGAATCCCCTCCCTCGACCTGCTGGTCACACTTCTTTTGATATAGCCCAGGACATGGTTGGCTTTCTGGGCTGCAAGCGCACATTGCTGGCTCATGTTGAGCTTCTCATCAATCAATAAGCTCAAGTCCTTCTCCTCAGGGCTGCAATTTGTAAAGCTAGCAAAAAGGCCAATAAAATTAAGAATTAAAATAAAAAAAAAATAAAAAAGAGAGTAATAGAATCATAGAATTGTTTGAGTAGGAAGGGAACTCAAAGACCATCTAGATCCAACCCCCCTGCCATGGGCAGGGACACCCTCCACTAGACCAGGTTGCCCAAAGCCCCATCCAACCTGGCCTTGAACACTTCCAGGGAGGGGGCATCCACAGCCTCTCTGGGCAACCTCTGCCAGTGCCTCACCACCCTTATAGTAAAGAATTTTTTTCCTTATATCTAATCTAAATCTACCTTCTTTCAGTTTAAATACATTTTACATTTATCCTTTTTCAGTGAAAATAAATTTAAAAGTGGCAAATACAGAATATACACTGTAATTTTATAGTCAGCAGGAATGTAGCATATACATGAACAAGCAATTCAACTAGTTTTGTCAAGATTTAATATCTCATTATTCCCCACTGAAATTGTTGGGACTGATTCTTATAACAATAACAATAAGGATAGAAAATTAACATTCAAAATTTTTAGGAATCGTTACTTTTAAAAACACTCTGATTTGTGATAATGCAGACTTGTAGATTCACATATAACTACACAATCTAGTAAATGTAAAATTTTGCTGAATGTAAATTTTACGTTGTCTGATCCCTGAAATTATTTTTTTAGCTAAAGTTCAAATACAGTGGGTTTTTTAACATGTAATTTTATTACTAAAAAAAACCCAACCCAAAACCCAAAACAAACAACTAAAAAAACCCCCCAAAACCCCCAAAATCCAAAAAATCCCCAAACCCCACCAAAAAAAACTAAACACATAACTGACAAAATTTTCCCTGAAGACACTGCACTGAAAACAGTTCATTTTCCCAGGAGATTAATTTTGTCAGAAGTTACGACTGTGTCTTACCATAGTCACTAGTGAACATTACTAAACTTGCAGTGCAGGAATGAGGAAATGTTTAAACTATATTGCTCTTGCTCATATACACAATGGTTCTGTCTGTATTAGCTGACCTTGTTAATACAATATACCCCTTTATATCTGATAATGTCCTGCACATCCCCAAGTGCTACCTATAGAAAGCTACACATATGAAGGGATACTTATTGTTCTTTTCAACAGTCTTATTTCTATCTACTCTATATATTTACTTTCTTATTTATGTACTATTTAGCTATTTGTTTACTTCCTTATGAAACATCCACTTTTCAGTGCTTTGGCATGCTTACTTGATTTTGTTTCAGTGTTTGAGGCTGAAATGTTTTTCTGTGTATATTTAAATGCCACCATGTTTTAGTAAATGAAACAAGAGTTATGTAAATGTACAATACAATAATGTAAATAAATACTATATAAGAATACACAAATAAATGGAGCAACTAACCATCAATCTTCCTATTCCTATTTTGATTATTTTCTTGACAACAAATTAACAGAAATAAAGTTAAATCAGTTCAATTATTTCATTATAAGATTATGTTCAAATATTTTTCTGTATTTCAAATGCACCAATACCACAAGACTGGATGAGCTGGAACTTCCCATTTTATATCAGTGGCTCATGCAAATAGTTATGCTTTTCTTCATGATGAAATGCATTTAGTCATGAAGGGAAAAACAGCATAGTGTGTGGTAATAAGTAGATGAGCTCAGCTGGAATTTGAAAATCCATTGCTTATTTACAAAGCCTTCCTGAAACTTGTAGACATTTTTCAAAAAGTACATTTGATGTTGCCACAGTGTCACTTAATTAGCTATGAACCTTCTAAAATAGAATATAATTTTTAATTTTTCTCCTACTTTAATGATTGACATGATTATATTTTGAATTTTTTAAAAAGCCCTTGTAACTGTCATGCTATATCTAAACTTTGAATAGAGGTTGATAACTTTAATTCCTTTTATATTATCCATATGTTACAAATTCAAAAATATTTTGTTATATTACAGACAATATTGCAATGGCAACACACCAATATGTGTGTTAAAACTGTTCAGAAGATCAGTCTTTTATAAGAAGCATAAAAGTAAACATCTTACTTTAATGTCTATAAATAATGATGAATACTGTTTCCTTCCTTTTGGAGTCCAAGAATCCCATGCTGGCTATTAAACTGAATGCAGAGCAACCATAGTCTGCAGGTTTTGTTTCTCTAGAAAGAGGATGCTGTTACTATCCCATGTCGATAATTCTCATGTGATACAATAGCATTAGTTCAAAGTTCCTATTTCTGGGTTGCAATCAGATGGCTGCCTATTGGATCTAGTTGCCAAATGCATTATTTTTCAGTTAAAATTCCTTTTAAGATTGATGAGGAGTAGATAAGTTTAGAAAGACATAGTTTTTGGAAATTTGTCAAAATTAAAATGGAAGTACATTTAGCTATGCTTCTCTGAAGTTTTTATTAAGAGTGTGACCTGTATCTAAAAAGCATACATAAAGTGTACTATTTTGGAAATAGTCTTGGCTTAACTTAAAAGCCTTTTTTTTTTTTTTTAAAAAAAAAGAAAGAAACAAGAAAAAAAAAAGAAAAGATTGTTTTTGTGTGGAAAGAATCTTATTTTTTATGGTGGAATGGAAAAAAATGGCAAAATAAAACAAACAAACAAACAAACAGGCTCTGCTTCTGCAATGTTAACAATTTTTCTTAGGACTGAATCTTTAAAAGAAATGAAAAGGTTTTGTAGCTTTCCAGGTGTCTGAACTTGCTATGGGCTAACAACTGTCTTATAATGACTTGAGCAGAACTTGAGCCTGCATAGTGTTTTGTTCCTGTAAGTTTTCTTTAAGCTCTTTTTCTTTGGAAAGTACTGTCCCTGGTAAGAACAGAAATTACAGCAGAGGCCAATTTGAGACAGTTTTTATGCTCCTTTAACTAAGGTTAGCTTCATGAACCAAAATAACCTAAGAAGATTGAAAAAAAGTTGGGATAGGGCATTTGGGAGATTGGTGGCTTTTTGCCCAGCCTAGTGGTTTATGACTTGTTCTTTTTCATTACATATGCTGTAGTTATGACTCAGTCACTGAGCTGGATTCACAGTAGAGAGGATAACAGAAATCAATACCATGGAAAAGAATAAACAATGAAAGCTCTCTATTAATGACAGCTTTCTTCTGCACAGATGAAAATTGAGCCCTTTAGGCAGACCACAAGAGCTTCCACTTCTTGCCCAATTTTAAACTTAGCACGGCAAAGAAAAAAAAATACAAAACCGCAACCAAGAAAAAAACCAAGTAATCTTTTTAAAGTTAGAATGTCCTATAAATTCTGCTAGTAAAGTTTTAAAGTTGAACTTTAAAGTCGACTGCTCTGTACAACACTGTCACGATATTATACTCTCTGTGACATACATCAGACCTGACAATTCTTCTACAAGTGAAGGAATAGACCTTAAGCTGTTGAGACAAACTATTATGAAGTCAGTGAGTTTATCTACACTTCAGTAAAAGTCTGGTCTCAAAGCAGCCATGAATATCCACCTGTTTCACATTTATTTGGCTCCTCACCAGAAGGCTTGCAAACTACCTGCAAGAGACATCTGGCCATGATGTCTGGGTATGGCTTTTAGCCGCAGAACAAAGGATGAAATTCAGTTTGAGATTAAAGGTTACATTCAGTTATCTAAACATAGGTGCCTAGTGCCATTTTGTTGCCCTTCATTGGGCTAGGGGATATAACAAGGGATGTACATAAGATCTGTATCTTTTGGGATCTGCAGCCAGGCTAGAATACCACCACAGTACCTAAAACGACAGTAGGCGCTTGTTCTTAGGCTGCTGTGGTTAGCCAAGGATATCAGAATTTGTTTCCAGAAAGTTGTTTATGGTAGGTAAAAGTGAAAGCTCTCTTTACAGTTAAAGAAGAGTTAGTCAATAACCTCACTGGACCTTAGAGACATTAAGCTGACACCTATGACAGATGGGATTCTTTGCCTATACATGGACATTTGAAATACTGTAGAATATCTTGCCCAGTTTCCAGAGATTTAGAAAAGCAGGGAACCCTGTAGAACCTGTGTTGCTTCTGTCAGCTGAAGTGGATGTCTCACCCAAGGAGATCTGAAATAGTACTAGATATTCATATTTAGGCATAAATACTACATCTGATGAGTATTACTTATGCTGCCTATACCACTGTGACCTTCTTGAGCAAAGAGTGAAGTAATACCAGATATCTTAGAGCAGGCATTTAAAATTGCAGCTCATGCCTGTGTTTAGGCACCTGAATTCCACCCTTTACTCACATGCAGGCATTTAGATTTAGGTAACGTGATCACTAATGGAAACCAAGTCTAGTTTCAGAGCAGGACAATTTGAACCTGAATAGTATAGACATGGAGTTTTGTTTAATTAGTGGAACTACAGAGCTACTCCTAAGCTTTTCCTACCATTATTTTTATAAATCTCTTAATTTGTAAAATAAATACCTACTTTCCCTATATCAAAATAAGTGGCAATAATATTACTTTTTTTTATTTTTAACTCTCATGTTGTTATTTATTCTGTCTATTCATAGAGTATTAATCTACCTGAAAAAGGACAGAAATCTTGTGCAAACCACTTGATTCAACATTTGCGGAACTTAGAGTCTGCATAAGAGCTTATCATATGGGGCAATTTTCAGAATATCTTACTAATAACTTAAAGCACCTGAACTGAATCACCGTAAAAGGTCTTGCTTGCACTAGTATCAATCAACACAACATACCAATAAAAAGTCTAGTATTGAGAAGTCTTACTTCAGATGAAGCATCCAAATGTCTTTCTCCCTCTGATAGTTTTGCATGCCTTACTCCACACACACATTTTCTTCACCCAAAGCTGCACCAGTAATTTGGAATTTGTAATTTGGACTACCCAGTATGGCTAGGTATAGTAGAGTTATGTCTGCAGAAGCTCATGCACAAGCAGAAGACATTGCTGAAAATACGTGTTTAAAGCAACACCTGTGTTTGAGTTGCCAGCTTCTATGATTTGTAACAAATGTCATCATATGGGGTGGGATTCAAGCCTAGATTCAGACATCTAACTTCAGGTAACTACAAAATAGACATTCCCACGTCGACTCTGTGTTTAACATGATAAGGTATCTAATGAAAATAAGATTCACCAGATGCACATAAACAAGAACTGCATTTTGAAAGGTTCTAGGATATCTCCCTCTGTTTCCAACTGACCCACCAGCAGGCCATAAATATTCCCTGCCTTGGATATAACCTATCAGATGTCTCCAGATAACTTAGAAACTCTCAGGTTGCAATATGTATGTGGAAAACCATTTTCAGGCTACAGCATTGGTCTCCAAAACTTTAGGATAAGCTGCTGAGATATAAAAACCATAACATTCATTCTTGCAGACTTCAGCTTCAGGTTATGATTGTATGGATCTAAGACTATAGGAATCACCTCTTTGCCAATTTCCAGATAAGCACATAAACCTTCCCAAAGTTTGTGGTTTATGAGAAGCCTCTTCTACTATACTACTGCCAGGCAATAAAAAACAGAAACTAGAGCTTCCTCCAGCAGAATGTAATTTCCTCCCCTCCAATCTGTGCTGACAAGATGGTTTAGATTTTTCTTGGATTTAGAAAGAGTTTTTCCTTTCAGGAAGCCAGAAGTTTTGGGGTTTTTTTTGTTCCAGTACTTGTCTTGCTGTGCTTTCCTGAATGTCCAGATACTCAATCTGACCAAGTTCTCTGGAAAAGAGCAAGGGGTGCTCCTGCTTTTCTTTTCCTGTAGAGAAACAAATCTTCCTTTCCAAATGGTACTAACTAATCAAACATAACACAGGATTTTTCTTTATTTAGTTCTTTCCTTTTGTAACTCTCTCTCTATACCACTGATAAAATAACATGTTAAAAAGAGGAAAGATTGTCTATATTTCCAGGAGAACAATATAAAATATAACTTTTTTTCCCCCTATTCAACTTACTTCAAAAGAGGTTTTCTCAGACCACTATATGTAGCGTTCAGTTCTGTCTTCAAAGAATTCTCCCTCCCAACCATTCATACATCTCACCCCCTCATGTGGCCTTCTAGCCCTCCTCGAAGACACACCTCACGGATGCTGTCACCTTGTGACCAGTTCAAAAAAAGGTGGGAACATGGAGCTCTAAAGTTAATATTTCCTTTAATTTCAACAATTCTTAAAGCTCCCGTGGTGACAATAAGTTTTAATTTTCCATCAGTTTCTGGTGCACTGTTTCCAAATTTGTTGAGATGACATTTTTATGCAAGCTCTAGCGAACACAATCAAACTTTTAACTTGAAGTAAATTTGTGGGGCAAGCTCCCATCAGCTTATGAGTTCTGAGGACTTTTTTTAGCTTATTTGCCAGAGTTCATCAGCATAGAGAAAAGTGAAATGCTGCTTTTCTCCTGGGATGTGAATTTGTTCCCTGTTGTAGATGTTTTTTTCCATTATTTACACTGAAGCTATCAGCCAATTCTGCTTTAGTTGGTGAAAGCAGGAATAAAGGACAAAAATATTCATTCACTTGCAGCTATACATATCTGTACTTAAAGAAGTTAGCAGACCCATTCTCGTGCATATTATACCCCCAAAATAATAATTGACACCCATGTAAGTGATGAGAAAATTTTTACTAACTCAGAAAGCTTGTGTTTAAAAAGAGAATTAAATTTAGAATTCTGAGTCTCTTGTAAAATCAGTGTTGAGAAGGGAGAGTTTATCGGAAAGCTGGTTATTATGCCTTTGTTCTCTGGAGACAGTATGTCCCATAGTGTTTGAACCTGGCATGTTCTTAAATAATAGTTGGAAAATGTACAATGTGCTCTTTGATACTTCTCCTCTCCTTCTTTCCTATGGGAGTGCAGGCATGAAGCTGCCGTCAGCTGATGATGAACTTATTCCCAGATGGTTTTGCACATAAGCGATATCAAGTGATTTTGACCAAAACCTGATACGGCCAGTGCCAGAACACTTAGGCCTTAGAAATTAGGGAAAACATTAAGTTTTTACTCTTACTACTTACTTGTGCAGACATAAGTAATATTTGGCTCTCTTATTTAAATCTAGTTGTCAAGCATTTAGTTACGAAGCCAAGTATTTTTGCCAAGTCAGTAAGTTCATCTAACCTACTCTTTTTTTTTTTTTATGTTCTTCCATCAGTAACAAAGTCCAGACCACTCAGTTACACTATCATAGACTTCATGTATGTATGTATGTATGTACTTACTTATTTTTCCCAGATATGAGACTGTGATAATAGTTTAGATGGAAGAAGGATATGAAATAAAGTGAAGATTTTTTCTGGTTAGTAGAACCTGCTGGTGGAGAAGAGTACAGCTTCATAAAGTTGATTGAATACAGTGAATTATTGATCAGTACCATTCAATTACTGTAAAAAAGTGAAGAATAAAAGTTAACAGACTGTGATAGTTATTTATTATGACAAATTTAGTGGTGGGTATTACAAAGAAAAGGATTTTTTTTCACAACCATAACAAATCACAATATTATTAACTAGATTTCAGTGAAATGTGATTCTTAAGCCATAGTGCTGGGGAAAGAAACATTAAAATATTCTCTGATTATGAGTTCCAATTTTATTCCATTTTATCCATGCTAATCTCAATGAAAGAGAAAGTTTGAAGAAGGGATGAACAATGTTAAGCAAGAAAGCGATTAAGCTTATTATCAGTTTGATGTCATATCTTGTAGTGAAGGATTCTGCATACCACAGTGTTTCATCCACTGCTTCTCAGGGTACATCCTGAAGGAGATTAGTATGCATTGAAGACAGGTGAGCAAACCAAAATTCAGAGTCAGTCTGCAGTTAGATTCAATGATAAAAGTGATTAAGGTCTCTGGGAGTTAGAAGGAAGCAGTAGGTGGAGACTATTTTTTGAATCCAAATGAAAATGTGAGGATGCAACGTTTCTAGGGAATTTTAGAAAAGTGAAAAGTAGTGAAAATTGTCCTTGAAAGCATATAAAAGCACATCATCTATACCTGTGAGAAGTGGGGTGTGATAATACCAAGGAGAAATAATTGTGTAAAGTGCACAAGAGTGCAAAACCAGATCTAGGATCAGATTAAGTCAATAAGAATAATAAGGCTGAATAGTTTTTAATTTATGCCTCTAAAAGTTGCTGTAAAATAATATTTGGTCTTCTGGGGTGGGTTGACCCTGGCTGGAGGCCAGGTGCCCACCAGAGCTGCTCTATCACTCCCCTTGTTCACCAGACAGGGGAGAAAAGGTATAACAAGAAGCTTTGTGGGTCAAGACAAGGACAGGGAGAGATCACTCACT
>VXBL01009549.1:11785-30439 GCA_013400195.1 Aramus guarauna
CTTCTCACTCCTCTCTCTGGCTGCAAAAGCTCACTCTAACTTGTTTTTTTTTCCTTCTTAAATATGTTATCACAGAGGTGCTGATGGGCTCAGGCTTGACCAGCTGTAGGTCCGTCTTGGAGCCGGCTGGCATTGGCTCTGTCAGACACAGGGGAAGCTTCTAGCAGCTTCTCACAGAAGCCACCCCTGTAGCCTCCCCCCCCAGTACCAAAACCTTGTCACGCAAACGCAATACACCTTTGTTTCTCCTTAAATGACAGAAGATATCTGTGAGGCCAGTAGTTGGACTGTATCCATTTAATAATTGACTTCTGCAACAGGACTTTCACATATTGGTCTAGGCCACTCTGCAGCATATTCTCCTCATATGTCATTGTCTGTGAGATGCTTTCTATGTTGGTGCTACTACATAGGAAACGTGTTCCTTATCATAGAAGAATTTCCTTATAATTAGGTAGACTTCTATATTGGATTAAAGACTTAATGTTTTTCATGAGAGTGATGCTGCCTGTGATATAATCATTCTTATTTCATGCTTGAATCTGTCTTTTGTCTCTCCATAGACTGTAATCCAAATGCATTACTCTACGTAAAGACTTTTTTTCCTTTTTGACTTTAATTAAGCTCTGCTATCACATACTAGTGGAATACTTAGCACTTTATTTTTCTCCTTTAAAAGTCAACCTTGCTGCCATGTAAGTTTTCCCAAACTCTCACAGCATTTTGTCTTAAATTTTATTGCTTCCATAATTGCTCACAGGAAATACAATGTCTTTTGGCATAAGTATATCAATTCAATCTTGGTGTCACGTCTTTGAAACGAAAAACATTTCCCTGCATGAAAAGCAGAACAGCAGCAACAAAAACACTTAAATCTTTTGTACAGAGGGCTGTGTAAGAAAATCTTTTGTGTGCATTAGGAATATCAAGCACAATGTCAAAACACAAATTGGTGCACTGAATAAAAGCCATGCCTCAACTACAAGAAATCTTTAGGGACATGGAAACCCTGTGTTTTCATTATGAAATGAGATGACCAGTGAAAGGGGATGTCTGTACAATTCTTCTGAGAATAACAACAACAAAAGAAAACAGTTTTTAAAATAGAAGATCACATAACAATACATTTGCTCCTGAACAAAAGTTGCAGAGCTGCCAGGCATTTGGGAGATTATTTCCAAGAGCTCCTCCAACCTCCGCAAGAAAAAATATTTTGTGGGTTCATAAAACAGAAAATAAAATTAACTCCAAGCAGTACCTAAGAACTGACTACATGACACAGAACCGTAGCCATGCAATGTACACTGACAGGTTGTTACAGGCGAGCCACTCGCACGGCACGACACGATCCACAGTGGGTGAGCAAAGAGGCCAGGCGGCAGATCTGCTCTTCCTCTCTGCGGTCTCTCTTCTCTCCTCTGTGGCAGAGCAGCTAGAGGAACTCTTGCAGGCCTACTGCATGTAGCACAGCTCAGCCAAGCAACTCCAGCGAGAGAAAGAGAGAAAGTGAGACAACATAGTTTCTAGCCTATGCTTCAATAATTAATAACAAATAATAGGATTCTAGTCCCTTGCATCATTCTGATGATGAGACTTTCCAGTCTGAGTGGAGAAGCCAGGGGGAAAAAAAGGGATTTAGCTTTTAGAGCAACTCTGATGAGTGCATCCTGGCTTGTACTTGGAAAATATTTTATCTATGTAAAACAGAGAGCTGGCCTCTGCTGCACAGAGACCCGTAGTGGGATGTGTCAGACAGCCCTGGCATGCAGTGAACTGAATAACAAAGGACAAAAAGAAAACATGAAAACAGATAATGAAGGTACAGACTCTGCGTCCCAAGAGTAAGAGGTACTTGCAGGGTATAAGAGCTATAAGCAATGTGTAGTGTATGGCTTGCACACCACATTTTCACCTAACTCATTCCAACCTATACGTGGTTTAAGTGCATGAGCCTTGCTTATAAAACAGTTGTTTACATATGCTTATAGGAAGGGCGACAATATACAAGAAGATTTCATCTTTCACACAGAGAAGCACAGCACTTGAGCAATCCTACTCATCTCTACATCCAGCAGCAGCACACTGCGAAGACTTTGAAACCATCTCTCATTCCCTGTGCTGGCCTGGGGAACTGAAGTAGCACAGCAGGGGTAACCATTTGTTCCATGCTGATGAAGGAAAGGGATTATATGTCTGTAAAACAGAAGGAAGGGCCTTAGGGATTTTAGGCCTGCAGTGGCAGAAATTTTCTAGAACTGATCACACGACAGGGATGGTGAACCCGTGGCATGTATCGCTGTTGCAAATGGTGTGCAAGCAGGGCTTGAGATATCTGCTCTCTTTTGGCTGCTGTGGAGCTTTTGCTACTCGCACTGTCCAGCAAGCAGTGTCTGGCTATAGGAAGAGTTCAAAGCATCAGCTAAAAGGTAGGGACATAGCTTAGAGGCTGTAAGGAGCAGAAGGAGATAAGGTTGAATAAAGAGCAGATGGGGGTAGAGAAAGACTGGCACTAAGTGTGAAAAAGGTTCATCAACACCATCCCAGTCTCTATTGCACTTTTCACACAAATGCATTTAAGAGTAATGTTTAATGATGAGGGATATAACCAAACCAGTATTATTATGCTCGGAACAGTTTATTAGCTTAAATAATGACAGCTTTTCTCCACTCTTTTACTGATGTTTGTGAATGTTCAGATATTAAATTTCCAGACATGATAAAAATTCAGAAATAATTTATAAAAATAATTTAATATTATTATACCATACTATAAATTTATAATAGTACTTTATATTTAACTTGTCACCAAATGTACTGAATTTATAGCTACATCTATGCATCTTACATATATACATAATGCCAGTGAATTACATAGAGTGGTTAAAATATGAGAAACAGTCTTTCAAAATCACATTAAAAATACGTGACAGCTACAAAACATGTACGTGGTGAGGTAAATATATCTTCAAAGTATTGTGAAATATATCAGAAGTGCACTGGGAAGAGAGGGTCAGTTCTTTACTGGCAAAAGTAGGAACAGTTCTAGTGAAATGAAAAGTCTTCTACCTGAACTGTTAAGCCTTGAGACCTATGGTGGGGGTTTTTTTAACCCTCATGGGTCTTCTGCTTGCGAAGTTAGTGGTAATACAGAATGACAGAATAATTACTGTTAAAATGTCTTTTTTTTTTCTGTAAATGAAATGTGGTTATGTAATGAACCATCTATACAGAGAATAAAGTATATTAAGGCACTTCAGTCAGTAGGAAGCCAATTGAGAGTTTCAAGGACCATAAAGGTTCCTCTTTTCTCTTTTTCTTTCTTCTTTTTTTTTTTCTTTCATTTTTTCCCTCCTTCTGGGGAAATCTTAACCCTGAGATATATTTTTTTTCCTTTTTAGCTCTTAAGGATCTTATGTCTCAAATAATCTCACTGAAGAGATAAAAGCAGAAGGTCTGCAAAAGCCCACATTAGAAGGAAGAAAAGTTGCATGAGTTGCTGAGAAAGACAAGGTAGGGTAATTTCCTCTGATCATAAGCTATTCTAATTTCTGTTCCATAGCTGTGACCTGGCTTCATGACTTGTGGGTTTTCCGTCAGCTTCGCATCATCACCTGCAATTTGCATAATGTAAAACTCCAGGAAAACATGGGGTAGGACAAGCTTAAATTAACCTTGTAAGGTCTGAGCTTCATTCTGGCTCATTAATTTCAAAGCACATGTAGTTCTAATACTGAATGGGTAGAGAATGCTTTCAGCTGTAACAATGAACTGCAATAAAAATATGAAAGATTGTAACTTTAATACTAAATCTGATAAGAATGAGATTTGATTTTTGTGTTTAGTTGCCGTTTCTCTTATGAGAAACCTAAATACTGCAATGTAATCAGTTTCTTATGCTGAGGCATTGTTACAAGCAGTGAAAAATCCTCTGAAGATATCTTTGAATCTTGATGTTAAACTGAGGAGGTATTATAACTTCATTTGCTGAAATCTAGTTCCTATTACCCTACTTTGATAGTGTGTTCAGTATCGTGGTTTTATGAAACCACATTAGCCACTTTATTTTATCAGATAAGGATTCTTTTGTGTTCCTTAAGCTTGCTATGGTCTTGTAATTAATCTAAAGAGATTCACTGCCTCTGAAATATAGCGTATGTACATGATCCATGCAAAAGTATCCTGGAACATTATCTAGGTAAATTAGAAGTATAATTCACTGTTGCTTTCACCTTTACTGAAGTTAAATATTGTCAAGGCTGCTTCAGAGATGTTTTAAGTAACAATAAATTCCAGCATACTAACACTTACTGTGTTAAGGTTAGCATAGTAACATATAATGTGTTTAGCTACATCAATTTGCCATATAAACCAACTGCAGGTCACTGTCTATAACAATCATTGACACCCCAGGTTCAGCTGTTCTGGGTTAAGGATATTTATTGATTTAGCTATATAAAATGTTATATTACTGCTCACTCATGTCCTACTGACAAAGCAAAGTATTTTATCAGAAGTGTACCTACTTAAAATAACCAACCCTATTCTCTCAAACAATTTTATACTCCTGCAATTACAAGTCTTAATCCATTTTCAGAAAACTCTTTAATAAAAAGGAAACAATCAATCAAACAAACAAAACCAAACAAACAAATCAAGTAAGTAAACAAACCCCAAAACATTAAATACATCCAAAAGAATAATTCAGGAAGTCACAATGGTTGCAAAATGGTTAAAAAAAAAATAAAATTAAATCTCCCATTCAAAAAATACATGAGATTCAGAAATGTCCCCTGAAGTAGAATATTTGCTATGAATAGTAAAATGTAATATTTTAAACTAGGCCTGAAATAGAAAACAAAAGAGCACAAACTTATCTTGTCTGAATAAAATGCTTACTTTAACAAAACTGAAAAGAATTGGACAAAATATCCAAAATACCAATTAAGCAAATTTAATGACCTCATGCTATAATGAACAAAGTTTATTAGACTTAGCCTGTAGACAGTGTTGTAGATACCACTTTCTTAACCTTAGGAAAATGATGAAATAAACAAAATAAATTAAGCACAAAGACAAAAAAAAATCTTAATGCAGAAAAAAAGAAACAACAAACAAGCCACATTTTGCCATTGAACACTCTAAACAAGTGCTGGGGTCTATCCTGTTTTCACTACATAAGTTAATATTTTCTCCGCTCAAAGCTGAGTTAGTCTGCATGGGAGTTGTTTGTGCTCAGTGGAGAAAGGAAAGGCTCATCACATCCTAAAGTACACCTCTTCAGATTAATTGGACTGCTTATTTCCACCTATTGTCAATAAAGGTTTTTTAGGGTGGCTACCTCAGAAAAAGATGCCTACTGTGAAGGCATTTATTCAGATAAATCCCCAAAAGATGTTTTGACTTTCCAAGTGTGCTTGTCCCAGTGCTTTCCTGAATGGTACAAAGATCCAACTTTGTCAATGTAAAGATATGCCCTGCTCCTGAGAAGTGAATGTCTTGGGATGTAAAATAAGTGTTTGGCTCTGCTATGGTGTTAGCTAAAAGAGCTATTTTGTGCTCTTCAAAATACATTATATTGCTCAGGGAATGACTCCCTGGATTTAATGCCATGAAGTACAAAAAAGTTCATGTCCATTTATTAGGACTAGCTCCTTGGAGGGTAGATAGGCTATGTCCACACTGGATAGTGGTTTTCAGTTCAAAGTGTCTGATTAACATACCTGCAGCATAGCCCACAGGGGTGTATTGACAGAGTAAAATTTAGGGTATCAGAAGGTCTGGTTCTGGGATGTGTCATAGGAATATGGGTGCAGCATTTGTGGAAGCAAATTCTCCTGGGAGATGTTTTAGGGCCCTATAGAATGGAGTGATTCAAAGTTGACACAACTTTGATCCTGTTTTCTAAAGAAGCTTTTGAGTGAAATATTTCCCCAAATTTGTCCTATTTTCCTGGATGGTTCTAGGTAGAATGCTACAAAATAGTTGTTATTACAGAATTAACATTTCTGAAATGCTCAGGTAGCTCTTAGGGCTACAGCTTTACTGCTAAATAAGAGGGTCAGGAGTGAGATTGACCTCTGGACCTTGGTCATACGCACTACTAAATTGTTGTCTTTACTCCTGGCTCTATCATAGAATATTCTGACTAGCTCTGTCCAAAACAAATATATTACATAGAGTGGGTTAACCATAAGCAGTGTAGGCTCAAGCCTATGTCCAACCCTTTGACCTCTGGCCCAGGTATCAGCCTATGTCCTTCTCCCTTTTATTCAGTACCACAGAAATAACCTTATAATGTTTAAGACGTCCTTGAAAGCTGTCACAAGTTTCTCTAACTTAACTTGTGGGTTAAATAAATCCCCTGGACTTGATTGAAAGGAAAGAAAATTAAATATAACTTTGAGAAATATAAAACCAGGCATATTGTCTTTATTTGTCTTTCCTCACTATTAATATATTCAGTACTATATTCAATACTTGCCAGATCTTTAAGCAACAAGGTTTTAGTACAGGTGTTTCTAACAGTTTCATGTAAATTTGTAATGGAAGTCATAAGAGTTTCCTGTGTGGCATGTCAGTATACAGACTATTTTTAAATCACTTGTGAGTTGCTTGTCCACTTAATTAGGTAATTCAACAGGTACTTCATTCTGCCAGTTCTACTGTCTTTACTTCTTTTGCTCTGATGACCTTTTTCTGCATATTCAATTTGTGAATTACTGAAGTGGACTTTTGACTTAGACTTACTGGTTAAAAGTCTAGGGTGAGACATTACTGCAATGCTTGATCTTTGCCTTGAGTAGAATGAGTCATAAAGCAATTTTCAATTCAAAATTATAATGCTGCAGCAGAGATGCTTTAGCTTAACTTAAATGTAAGGAAGTTGTTTGCACTGTAGGTTCTTTGTCTTAGGACTTCTTTTCCTGTAACTACCAAAGGCTAGATGCACTGCAAAACTGGCTGGTTTAAGGAAAGGTTTAGATAAACCAGACTGAAGGCTCTCAAGAATGTTGAACATGGTGTATAGTGCAGAATGACGGAATTCAAGGGGTCTTTTTTTTCAGCTTCCATCAATGTTTATTTTAGGAATAAGGTCTACAGTAAATGTGTTGCAAACATTTAGGAACTCCTGCTGCAAGACATGTCGAAATGAAAGCAAACACTTCAAAAAGCAGTATAGGTGGCTTATTTTGCTACAGAGTAAAAAAAAAAAAAAAAAAAAAAAAAATAAAAGAAGGGGAACAAACAGGTTTTTTCCTCCNAACTGAGGTGAGCAAACAGTTTTTTGTCCTCCTACTCTACAGAACTTTTTACAGATATCAGCTTTGAACTTCAAAAGAGCTCATGTTTAAAAGGGTTCTACTCCACTCGAGTTTCACTTGTAGGAATGTTAGCATATGTTGAATGTAATTCTCTGAGATATTCAGTAGTGTGGCTTTAGTCACTACACATTAAGATTTGTAAGACCTTAGAGCTTAAAGAGAGGAAAAAGGCAAATGGTAGGAGAGCAGAAGAAGAAAAAAACCCTATGTTTCTATCCAAGCTTTGGGTCACACACTAACTCAGAATTGAAACAAGTGGTAAACACTGAAGAATAGATGTGTATTTTCCATTTTCCATCCCAGTGTCAAAAACACTGGGCATAGCACTGCTAGAAGATGACTTCTCCTCTCCTGATATCAGAAATTTACTCTCATTGTTGTTTATGGATGGTGTGGCTTCTCATTTATCCAGACTGAGCCACATTCCTGATGTCAGCGTCATTTCAAAGTGTCAGAAAGAGGGTGACAGAAACACATCACATTTCTTCCAAACCCTCACAAAGGAAGAAAAATTGCAACTTCTGTAAGATGCTGATGTCTGAAACTGTCCTCTTGATAGCAATAATGTGTGTGGTGCAGGAGTATACTTGCAGCAAACAACTTTTGCAGTTGATTAAATGCCTCAGCTCCACAAAGGTCATTTATTGCTTGTCTACTTCTGCACCATAGGCATTCTCCTTTAAATAGAACAAATGTCAGTTCTGGAAAATGTGACGTTCAAATCTTCAGTTATAAAGTAGAAAACCTTGACAGGAAATGATTTTTTCTTTCCTTTTTTCTGGGAGGGAAGATTCCAATACTTTGCCTCAATATTTCAGATTATCCTCACTTCAAAACTAAGACGATATAACTGGACAGAGAAAGTTGAGAAGGATAGATACAATGTATTTTTACCCATTCAATTTTCCAATCTGTTTGGATTTTTGCAGCCTGGGAGACTGCCTATGCTATTGTTGTGCAGGAAAGGATTTAAATATTATTGAAAACCTATTAGTAACAGTTAGAAAGTCTTTTCAGAGCTATAAAAAGTTGGATGGATTTATATGGAGCAAATTTTCAGTGAGGAGTGTGTGAACTGAGATCCAAATTGGGTAATTTTAATAGATAATGTTAATAGTAACTACTGTAGAATGTAGGCATATGGTAAACAGACTGTTGTTACCAGAAAAGAAAAAAAAAAAAAAAAAAGTTTTAGTCGTAAACTTGTGTATAATCTTAGAAAAATACAAGGAATGCATGCCAGGTGTTGTTTTGTTGATTGTGTTGGTTTTCTTTTCCTACGCCAAGTTCAAATACCATTTTCTCAAGGTCATTCTGCTTCTGAATGATGTTAGCACTAAAATGTGGAGTATAAATGGCATTTACTGTCCTAGGGTGGATGCCTAATAGTGTATATGACATGGCCATGGTTTTTTTGCTAATGTAGCTGTAGTCAAAGTTCTGGTTTGAATCTTAATTACAACGGCAGATGTTTTATAGCTACCTTAATGTACCTACTTTCTAGAAGTGATCTGAATAAATGTACATCTGATTTAGGAACATACCAGTGGAACACTAGACCCCTTAATTTGGGAAAAAGCTTGACAACTGAAGAAACAGTTTGTGACTTTTCATTATCCCTGCAGTCCTCAAAGACTTCCATGCAACTACTATTACATTTTGTAGAGTTGTCAATGGAATAGGCATATTTGCTTTTTAGTGAAGACATATTTCAGTACAGAAATATACTTAAGCAGCTGGACACAGGTAAAAGTAAATTGAATAGCTTTAATGACAGAAGGCACAAAACACTAGAAGATGAAGCTCAAAGTCTAGTAGCACTAAATATTTAATCTTCCTTACTCTGTGCTATAAATGCTTTGAGTTTGAAATGTGATACTATAATATTTATTGACAGTAGGCTGTGAAAAGAACCCTGTCCTTGTTTTCAACGATTATAACTGCACATTATGGTCCACTGGGACAGCCAGAATTTTGTTTTAATTTGTATAGGAGAAAAGACTGGAGCAAAATATCCTGCCCAAAACCCTACAGTTATTATCTTTAGTTCCATGTCTAACAGAGTAAATGATTGATTAGTTTCCAGCATATTTCACGAAAGGTGTTTGGTTCACAGAATCACAGATTGTTAGGGGTTGGAAGGGTCCTCTGGAGATCATCTAGTCCAACCCCCGTGCTAAAGCAGGATCACCTAGAGCAGGTTGCACAGGATTGTGTCCAGGCAGGTTTTGAGTATCTCCAGAGAAGGAGACTGCACAACCTCTCTGGGCAGCCCGTCCCAGTGCTTCGTCACTCTCAAAGTGAAGTTTTTCATCGCATGTTAGATGGAACTTCCTGTGTTCCAGTTTGTACCCACTGCCCCTTGTCCTGTCGCTGGACATCACTGAAAAGTGTCTGGCCCCAACCTCTTGACATCCACCCTTCAGATATTTATAAGCATTGATGAAATCCCCTCTCAGTCTTCTCTTCTCCAGGCTAAACAGACCCAGCTATCTCAGCTTTTCCTCATACGAGAGATGCTCGGTCCCCCAATCATCTTTGTAGCCCTCCCCTGGACTCCAGTAGTTTCCTTTCTTTCTTGACATGGGAAGCCCAGAACTGGACACAGTACTCTAGAGCTGAACACAGTATTACACAGGTTTAAATATCTATCACACAATTCAGGATGCCACAGTGGTGATGACTATTTATGTGTAGCTGCTACTTGAAAAAAAATTGAAACAACCCCAAACCCTACAGGAAATACATGCAACTACTCTTAGAGAAAAAAAAAATACTAAGGGAAGAATCATGTTTGTCCTTTCATTATGTATCCTCTGTCTGGTAAATATTCATCTACTACATCAAAATACTCCATTAATCTCCTTATGTGTATTAAAGTATTAAGCAATCTATCACAATCACTTCAAGGTACATGGTGCTATAAACAAATTATCTAGGCATATGATGCTGATTAGCTTAAAACCTTTCAACTTGGATATACTCAAACCCATGGTAGGCATATTAATTCAGTGAAGTCCACTGCAATTATTTATGTGGTCTAAAAAGGGGGATTTCATGTCATAAAGTAAGCCAGATGATAAGCAAATATTTCACATTAAAAGGGCAAGTTTGGGAGAGGTTAAACCTACATACACATCATAAGATATAGAGAAGTAGCTTATGCAACTTTTTATAGTTACAGAACATTTATTTATTCAAAACCATCCTTTAAAGTTGCAGTTTGTGTCTGCAGAATGAAAGGAGAAACCAAAAGACTCTTGCAGAGTCTCTGTTATTCTTTTTTTTGCTTTTCAAGAAGAAAGTCATTCAGGTTAGAAGTGTGTGGTTGTTTCTTTTGCATGAAGATTTTGAACACATCATATGAAGAAGAAAACACACAAGTCTGTATTCCAAGGAGTTGGCCAGGCAAAGAAGAGAAGCAGTTGGACTGTCACAGAGGACTGAATGTTCTTCAAGATGACTTTAAGAGGCAGATGGTAGTGTCTTGGGCTTTTTTTTTAACCAACTCCTACATTTATACCATGTCCTGTAAATCCAGACCAGACACAAATAAAGAAACAGATTCACCACCGTGTGTTACCGCACTGCTTAGGGTGATCCCACATGCTCATATAGCCTGCTAAATCCTATTCCTGACAGCCATGAGAGACTAGGTCAGGAGCAGAGGATGGGCAGGTAGTGCTCATTAAACATTAGACATGAATGGGACTTTGTGATAAAATACTAAAAGTTGAGGGTATGACTTCTGGGCAGTAATATGCAAACTTAAAAGAAACCATCACCAATGCAGTCATCTTAGTGGCTAGACAAAGCATAGCTGTCTCCTTAATAATTAAATAAGTAAATTGTCACAAATTTCACTTGAAATACAGAAAAAAATGGGTCCCAAATCCTTATTTTATCATATATACAGAAACTTCCAGTTGCATGCTAGTGTAAGTGTGAATTTATCTTCCTTGCTGGAATAGTTTCACTTTATGTAACTAATTAAATATTTATAGGAACAGAGAATGCAAAAATAACTCTGTGTGAGAGAGGTTGTGACATTTATGTGGGAGAAGAAAACCTCAGGATAAGTTCTCCAACTTAGAACAAAGCAGATTTGGATCAGGGCACCCACATGATAAGCAAGTGCTGCATCAAGTTATAGAATATACTGCTTTGGGGTTGTCTCATTGTAAATTATTCTAAAGGTTGGGGTGTTTTGTTTGTTTGTTTGTTTTGGTTTGGGTTTTTTGGGTTTTGTTTGTTTGTTTGGGTTTTGGTTTTTTTTTGTTGTTGTTGTTTTGTTTTTTCAGTCCAGAAAAAAATAACTTTAGGCTTTTCTTTAACTTTTACATGAAGTGGGACAACTCTTTTCATTTTAATTTTATGCTATGTGTTAAATTTCCACTATATTATTTCACTGCAGTTAAAAAAAGGAAAGAGATATAGAGGGTTTGTGAATATTGACCTGTCTAGTTGTATTTCCATTAGCATTTCTATTCAGTTATTAGATAACGAGGAATTGTGAAAATAGAAAGAAAGTTCAAGAATAAGACTTCAGCTAATATACAGCATGCAGAACTGCATAGAATTCTCATGCTGAAGAAGAATCTGAAAAAGATCATTGACAGCCTATATAATTACAATGTTTGAAAGCATACTTCTTTCACTTACTGAATCTGTTTGAATATAATGATACTCTTCAGTTCTCAGAACCAGAAGACTGAGGATGAGTCAGAAGAGCACACAGTAGCTTACATTAAATGTCTCAAAGGAAAAAATAAATGGAAATGCAATTTAGAAAGAGAAGACATAACACCAGAAACAACAGAGTCACTATAGCACCACCAATAAGGATGGAGAAACTTCAAAAGTGTCTATATTGAGGTTCATTTGTTAACTGTCAACCCCCTCTCTGATGTGTAACATTCTGCTGGAAATCTTGCGTGAGCAGATTTTGTTTTGATATTTCAGAACTTCCAGTTCCTGTCTCAGCAGAGCCCAAAGCTGCAGAGATGCATGAAAAGAAAGGAAAAGGTGTTGGAAAATAGGCAAATAGGCTATGTAAATAATTTTAAAACATTAAAAAAAAAAATCTTTGATTCAGGTTTGACTTAAAATGAGGAGTGATTTTTTTTTTTTTTTTAAGTGGCTGATTCTCGTTTCCATTTTCAACAAGTAAGCTGGAACTGAAGCTGAAAAAACCAACTCTGTCTACCATGCTGTATAGAGTAAGACATCCATGTTAACTACAACAGCGTGGATATTAGCAGTAACATATCTGCAGCAACATATAGGTTAACTTACTTCATCAAGGTTCTTCACAGTACCACAGGTGGAATGATTCCAGTACCTGAGATAATTTACTGAGACCTTCATGTATCTCTGCATCACCTCTCAGGCTTCAAAACAGTATTTCAGGATTACAACGGGTCTGACAATATTCTTTAATTTAGGATTAGATGTGTATGCCAGTAGTGTTTTTTTCTAGATCAGCCTGTCTACACAAGATAAAAAGGTGTTGTAAAAATGGAATAAAGGTCTCATCACAGAAGAGGAGGATTTTTTCATCACAGTTGACAAGGGATTCTGTCCTGCAAGTCTGAGCTATAAGGAAAGGACCTGTGGGTAAAAGATGCAGATCAACACAAACACTGTATTCAGCTCTAGTCTGTTGGGCTGACTAACACACTGCTATATTCTGCAGAATAATGTTAGTTTTATCACAAGCATTCTAAATCAAAGTAACACTGTATTACAAAGTGCTAAAATGTCTAAGTAAGAGTTTTTTGAGAAAAGAGACAATAGTTAATTAATGCCTCAAATGCTATTATTTGTAGCATATACAACAATCCTAGCTGAGATGGAGGTATTATTTTGCAAAAACTTTGTAAAAAGGAAGTGGAAAACAGGATCTGCTTGAAAGAATTTAAATTCTCATTTCAAACAAATGGTGGGAAAAGGTGCAAAGAGATAGGCTGATTTTCTCATTGCTGTTACCAAGCTTTTTCAAGAAAGCATTCTGGACATCATGCACAGTAGTCCATCTTCAAGTGATGATACAATACCATCAGGAAAGGACTTAAGTCTAATGTGTGTATATAGATGCACACTACAGACTGTAATTCAGAATAGGTTTTTCTCAGTAGGATTATGGAAAAAAGATCTCCAGAGGCCTCAGAAATTCTGTCATGTCAAGGTGAGGCTGGAACCTGTTGTTTGCTCAAGCTATTTTTATAGGTTCTTTAATCAACATGGGAACTCTTCAATCATATCTTTACATTCTTTTTCTTCTGAGGTGTAGCCTTACATATTTTTTTTTATAAATGGAGGGTAGAGACCTAGGGATTAAATTCCTCAGAAGGAGAATGGATATTTAGGGATTAAGGAGTGACTGTAATTTTTAGTATATGTCTGATGAATCTTGTAATTGCACCTCAGACTTTGGGAATTTTCCAAATCAGAGGAGGATGAGAAAGGAAACAGTGTTAGTGCTAAGTTGTGGCCATGCATAGAAGACAGATGCACTTAGCATTGCAGAAAGAGCTTTTTGAAAATGTTAGTTCAGTAAGAGTACATGGAACATGATAGAATCTGATTCATTAAATTATCTGGTTAAGGACTATTAATATAAAAGAAATAAAAAAGGAATGAGTAAAATGATAAATTAAACACACAGATATACAGACCTGATTAGGTGATAACAAAGCTGTGTTTATTTCTTCCCCCAGGTAATATAATCCTGTGTGCATGTGCGTGTGTGTATGCAGAATTCACTAGGAAACTTCAAGCCAAACTAGCAGGTGAGTATGATATTTGCATCTGGAAAGACTCCAGATCTGAGACAGTGGTGAGTATGGAGCCCATGGTCTGGCCGTGGATATTATCCAGGCTGAAAACTTGTGTTAATATTCAAGGGATCTGTGAGTGTGGGGGTGATTGTGAAGCAGGTGGGTGATTGCATGGACCTATTTGCTAGTAAATGTCAAGCTGGACAAGCCAGTAAGTAGGAGGAGACCTGTTTAGAGGGTAAAAGGCCTGAGATCCAGGTAGGGATGCTAGGTAGATATTCCAGTGACCTGAGAATATGGGTGTACTTGTGAATATGAGGAGTGAGGGCATGAATATTTTCACTAGTGAAATTCAATCATGATCAGTCAGAGAGGAGGAACAGGTCTTGGCCATCTATACTTATATCTTATGAGAGTCCTGGTTGATGTGTTTTATGTGGGTGTCGTACCTGCAAATGGGAAAGCAACAACTGCATCCATCAACCTGGGATGGAGACCCCTCGGTCATGCTGTCTTCCTCTGTGCTTACTCTGATCTGTAGATAGTATTAATAAGATGTGAGTAGCTGTGTGTACTACTAAAAATGTGGTAAAACCCCTAATAATTACATTTTAATTAGAACTTTTGGTTTTAACACATAGAGTTCATTCGCAAAGTACCATTGTTTCTAAAAGATGCGAATTTTTCAAAAGTTTTGTGGACTTATTCCCATTTGTATTTTCTTTAAACTCATTCCTGTTTGCTTGTTCTCCTTGCAAAATTCTGCTTTTTTAGGGGACTTTATTCTTTTCCTGTATAATTGAATATATTTTTAGATGTATTCAACTATTATATAAGAAGTTAGATAAACAGGTGTTGAGTTTAGGCTGACAATTCATTTAATAACCTTTCTGGATTATTTTCTTCTTCTAAGATCTCATTTAGGCAGTTTGAAAATCATTCCTTTAATTTATGTGTTTTTACTCTTTAGGAGGACCCATAGGTTTTGTTTATTTTTATTTCTACTTTGGTAGTATATTAAAGGTAGTATCTTTGATAGGATCTTAAAGAATAAATCGGAATTTTACCTGTCTTTTTGATATAACCTGTCAGGTATTCTTCAATTTCCAAATAAATTAAAAGGAAAGTAAAATAAAATAAAAAAACAAACAAACAAAAAATCAGAAAAAAAAACCTCAACACATTTCTCAGAATAAAAGAGTGTTCACAGAAATTTTAGTTTTTTCTTTATCAATTATGAATAGAGTTACATCTATATTTCTTCAGTGGATAACTTAGCAAAATTGTTGTATTCATCAGTACTCTATCAGTTTTGCAAATATTTGCTATTTTTTTGTGATAAATAAAACGTCTCCTTTTTTGACTAAGAGATACTAAAATGCAATGAAAGGCAGATGGATGCAAAAAATCCACCTTCTCTTATGCAAGCATATCTGCTGTAAAGTGAGAAAAAAGCAGAAAGATATATTAAAGGAACATACTGGTTTACAATATATCAAGCATAAAGGCTAGTGAAAAGCTGATGATAAGCAGACACATATCTCCTATTTTGATAAACTAACCATTCACTCTACCTATAAAGATAATTTTATGTAATCTGCAAACAAGAAATATGACTCATAGCTGCACGAGATTCAAGTGAGAATTAAATATTGTATTTCATATGCTTTTCTCCTAGATTCTGGAGAGCCATTTCACACACTGTTTTGTGAATTACTAGCATCTATAATCCCACTGAGTCTGTTTACAGCATAGCCTGCAATGGAGTGAAGAGACACCTGAACCAGCACACGTGCCAGAAGCGGTGATGTCCCAACAGCACTGAGTTCAGCATGAGTTTATTCCTTCTACTATTGTAATCACAATACAGTCAACTCTCCATTATCGATGCTAATTGGAGCTTGGCAGAGTTTCGAAAACAGAAGTAATGCTATGGTTCCCATGCTGTGTTAACTTGCTGAGGACCAGCCCCATGCACAGCCCATTTGGCTCTATGAAAGATGCTATGCTGTCCAAATGCGCGGAGCCACTTTGGGTCTGAAGCTGCGTTCCTGGTGGACAGCATCTAAACCAATGAGCCCTCCAGATATGCCAGAGTGTGCAGTGCGAAGACAGCTGGGACAGCTTGTGATCACCAGCAAGGGCTCAGCACAGCATGGAGCAGTTATAAAGCCTCTGGGCAAAAGATGCATGTCATTGCACTCATGTGGCTCTACACTTGGTGCAGCAATCTGTGCAGCATTTGGACTGGCCTGCCTAGATCAACTGGGATCTTTTTGCACCTCTAGCGTGATTTAGCTACAGCATGGCTAGCTACTTCCCAGATGATGCAAAAGTTACTACGCTTGAGTTGCCTCTGACCAGCTGTAGATGTTAATAATGTATGCAACCGAAATAGTGAGCCCAACTCCCTGTGTAGTCAAAGGAGAAAAATAACTGCTTTTGGATTGTGATCTATTGCTTTATAATCCTGATCAGAATTGCTCTTCAGTATGCCTAATTCTCTACACTGAATTAAAAGAAGTCTTAAGTGTGTATCTCAAATGTGGACATTTATGACTGATATCTAGATCTAGCTGGCATCACCCTTGGCATCTATCATGGGTTCTGGACTTTATTATTTTAAAATGTGCTATCAAATGTTTCTTGTAGAAAGAACAAAAAAAGTTCACTACCCCCTCTGTATTTACAGATTGACATAGGAGGGACATGTTTTGCACGTTTGGAGTTCATAGAAGCTGGAGAGAACTGATGTTATTTGTTTCTGTGAGGTATCCAATTTCATCATCAATTTAGGAGTCAGCAGTAAGGCATCTATCTATGGCACTGATATAAAATGCAACAGTTGCTTCAGGACAATGATTCTGCCTATAATTAAGTTCATAACATCAAAGCAAAACCACTTATTTTGTGAGTTTCTTAGGCAGTTGTAACACTGGTCTAAAATGTTAGATCATCCTACTGTTCAGATAATTATGAATGCAGAGAGAAACACACAAACTGTCAGTTAATCAAGTGGTTAAAAACTTAGTACCTGCATCCAAAGGACAGCTTTGGATGAACGAACCATAGCTAAAGAGACCATATAGTAGGTTTGTAAATAAGTTCACATGCTGTATTTATCATGAGAGTTGCAAAATATTCAGCACTGAACTTGAAGAATGGGGTAGGAAGAATGCTGCATACAGGGCTTGAGATATTTTTGACACACCTTTGTTTTTTAAAAATAAAAATTAACAAAAATTGGGATTTTTTAGGGAAGAGAAAAAAGGAGGGAAGGGAGAAGGCAAATTTCAATCCATTTCTTATTTTGAAAGACAAAAGATCAGGCTGTTGAAATGTACAGTTTTGACACCTTCCAACTTCAAAATTAATAACAGCAAATTCTTTTAAGAGTAGAAAAAACATTTCTTACCCACATCTAAATATACTACTGCTGTAAATTTTGTGTTTATTATTTTAGCTGGAGACAGTCTGAGAACAATGATCATTGAAACATTTGATTTACAGCTGAAGAATATGGGAGTTTTCAGACACCTACAAAACATGTGAGCAACTGACTATCACTTATTAATACCACAGCAATGGCAAAATATTAAATGAATATTTAAAGAAGACAGCTTTAAATTTGTAGACTACTAAATTACATGGTAAGTAATATTGATCATATGAATTATTATATCATTTAGTTATATGTCTACTGATTTATAAAACTTACTGAGCAGCTGTAATGCCATGTCAATATATATTTGAAATAAATACCATGCCAGAGTTAGGAGGCTGTCTGGATAAGGGCTAGATACAATGAAAAGGCTGTATGTTCTGACCACTATATTTGTTTTCAGACAGCAAAACATCACTGAAACAGTGTGCTTCAACATCAGCTTTCTATGGCTAACAAAAATGGTGCAGATTGTACAGAGTAACTGTGATTGTGTGACCCCATCCAGCAACTAAACTGACCCAATCACTCTCTCACTCCTTTCTAGCAGAGATCTCACTCATCTCTAGGATGGGGGACAATCAGAAGAGCCAAAGAGAAAACTCATGGGTCATGATAAAGACAGATTAAAAAGTGAAGCAAAGCATAATAAAGAATTCATTCAATATTTCCCATCCACAGGTAGATGTTTAACCACCTGATGGAAAGCAGGGCCTCAGCACATATAACGGCTACTTGTGAAGACAAAAGTTATAACTGAACATCTCCCCTTCCTTCTTTCCCCCAGCTGTTATTGCTGAGCATGACATGGTATGGTATATAATATCCCTTCGGTCAGTTGGGGTCAGCTGTCCTGCCTGTGTCTCCTCCCAGCTGCTTGTGCACCCCCAGCCTACTCACTTCAGGTGCAGAGTGGGAAAAAGAAAATCTCAACACTGTGCGAGTACTGCTTAGCAATAGCCAAAATGCTGCAGTCTTATCAACACTGGTTTAGTCACAAACTCAAAACACAGCACTGTACAAGTTGCTATGAAGAAAATTAACTCCATCTTTTCCAGACCTAGTACATTAACTAGGAAACTTTGGTCAAATAATGATTAAAAAAAAAAAA
>VXBL01009549.1:30755-50021 GCA_013400195.1 Aramus guarauna
AAAAAAAAAGAAAAAATTGTTAAAAAAAAAAAAAAAAAAAAAAAAAAAAAAAAAAAAAAAAAAAAGGGCAGATTTTACATGTGTTGCTCTATATAAATAATAGAACTTATCTACATCAATACACTTGTATAAGTTGCCCATGCCTGGCAATTTTTTTTATTTTTTATTTTTTTGTCAGTTTAGCAAGAGGAAAATCATAAAGTTGTTTTACTTTTGAGCTTCTAACAGGTGATTGCAAACAAGAGGTTTAAAAGCTGTGTGTAAAAGGAGACCATGTCCATTAAAACTAATGTATACTGGCTGTCTATAAATCTGTGCATAGCTACCTAGAAAATAGCTCCCAAAGGGGCTTGAATGAAATCTAAAGAAAGCAAACAACCAGAATTACAGCTGAAAGACTAAGTTCGCAGTCTGTCCTTAATTCACCCTGTTGACACTGCAAGACAGTCTTTTGCATCTGTAACAGCAGTCAGGAGGAAGGAGTCCTGTTCTAGAAGGCAGCTTAAAAGCAAAGTTGACACAGACTCCTTTCACACCTTTCTGTTCTGGGAGTATCTAAAAAAAATCACACTTCTATAATAATTTCCATTCAACGACAAAGAGCTTTTTAAGTGTTTAAATGTTAAGCCTCAAAATATATCTATGAGTGAAGTATTATTGCCTTAGAGTTGGACTGAAAACCCCCCAAAACTTTCACTGTAACTAAAATTAAGTATCTGTCTCTTAGCCAGATTTACTCCCTACACATCATGGTTAATTTGAATTGACTTGGAACACTTAATACCTCTTGAACCTTCATTTGCTGCATTTTTATTGCCTCTATTCTGATGTGTGTGCTGAAGTGTACATATCCAAGTATGATATGTTGTGGCCTTCACTTGGTTTCTTGATATTTAATCTAGGAAATCGGTCACTACCACCTCATGAGATAGTGACAGATGAAGGAAAAAAAATCAGTTTTCCTGACTTCAATGCTGTGCTTACAGAGAACAACTCATGAGTTTGAGTCACTTTTGGACTCACCTTCTTTCTTCAAGTTCATATTTTTTACTTACATTGTTTGATTTTGTGCCCCAAATTAGGCCTTTCAGTGCCTTATGAATATTTAAACTCGAGTTATCAAAAATTTATCTTTCTTAATGGCAAATTATTTTCCTGTGGCATATGTATTCTTAGCATGTGCTCCACTGATTATGAAGTATATTTAGGCCCTGATTCTCTAGCTAACTTTAAGTCATCACCTACAATCTGAATGATCTGATAGAATTATATCCCAAAGATAATTCCTTTAGCTAAGGCCTACTAGTTAGTTTAGGTAGGTATGAATATTTGAGCTTTAAAGTTCCAGGACATGAATTTCAAAGAGGCAAACCACTGAAGACCAACAGGAGACTTGGGTTTCACCTCCAAGCACTAACTTCCTAGGAATTAACAAAATCTTCCTACTAAAGAGCATTTTCTCACTATTCCTAAGGCTTCAGATTCTCGAATGTGGGACTAAACTACTTCTAGATGTTAAATTAAACTACTATGTGAAGTAATTGGTATGCGTAATAGCACACACCACACCTCACACCCCCAATTAATATTTTATTCCCCCAGTGTTACAAAAAAAAGGAAAAAAAGTAATCTTCAAAGTCACTAATGCCCAGCGTTAATTTTATCACACAAGAAGTGTATTTTATCAACTTTTTTTATTCTCAGTTGGGTAAAAGAAGCCTTATGGTTTAGAAGCTGGACCAGCTTAGCAATTTCCTTAAGAGAGTCTTTAGACAAAAAATTGTTTGTGAAAATAATCTCTCAAGAAAAATATTTGTGAACCTGGTATTTAACTGTAGTGTTACACTGTGGTTTTCCTACAGAGACGTGTGATACCTACTTATCTCCATGGACCTTCTCTGTGGAGATCAAGGAAGAATACCTACCCAAAGGTATGCAGACCCTTCCCAAAGCTGGCACATTTGCTGCATGCAGTCATGGGACTGCCTGCTTCCCTCCATCTCTTTGTAGCAACAACAGCAGCTTATGCAATTCTTAAGCAGGCTTCAGGCTTCTTTCCATAAGAAGGCTGCCTACAGTCTAGACTTGTATTATTAATGATGAAAACCATTTTCTATGGTGTTTTCTGAAACAACGACACTAGCACTTTGCCTCTTAAATATTGGACATTATTTCAGAGTTAGCATATTGAAGTGATGTCGTTAAAAGGCAGCGTGGGCTGGATGTAGCGTTCCTATTCAAAAAGGCAGCTCTGATCTGATCCTTGAATTTCCAGTTGAGATCGGCTTTCTTAGATGTGAGGAAAATTTCCCAATTTGGTCCTGATGCTAAATTTCAGCCTTGAGCAAGTTTTTATAAGAAAAGACTTGCCTATGAAAAAAACAAGAATCAGTGATAGGCTGATAATTATAGCAATGTTAGAATGCACTGTTGTGACATGCCTTTGTAGTGAAGTTAGTGAAGTATCCCCTACAGTAAATTGCATTTTTCATAAATACCAAACATTTGGGGATAATTACTGCAAAGCATTTGGATGCCTGAAGGCTCGCTTCTTTGTGAATGGAATCAACAGTGGGAAACACACATGGAACAGCCACGCATTGCTTATGAGTCTCTCTTTCCCAAATGCATTCATTCTAGTTTGTTCTTAAGAACCACTTTAAAAGGCTTTTTTACCCTTTATGAATTCAAAACATCATTAAACAATCACTGCTTTTCTTGTTGCTTGAACAACATACTCCTCTCAGCTCTACATTTAGTAATAAAGTTTAAAATTTCTGAGCTGAGACACTTTCTAAATGAGCCATCTACCTTGACTGAGAAGATTTTGTAGTATGGTTTTCATCTTCTTTTTGTTTTCCTGTGGACAGATGAGTCAAGTAAAGATTATCAAGTACCAATGTGTTGACTTTGTATAGTACTGTTAATATAGCTTAATATGTCTGTTTTCGTGATTTACCTTTCAAAAGTATAATTGAACAATCTTTGTAGGAATTGACAGCTTGTATACAAGCCTTCCCCACACAAATATTCCATTTCAGATGTGTATAATTTTAAGCTGATGTTTTTGTACTTTCCCTCTTTCAAAAATTTTTTCTGAGGTCTTTGTTTATCTCTTCATCAGGTATTCTCTCTATCTAATGATGCTGTCATATATTTCATCTCCTTTTACATAATTTTTTACCTGTTTATTCTGGCTTGGTATTCACTGAAAATGTCCCTATGAAAGATAATTCTTTCAACAGGGACCACAGACCAGCAATTTTATTTTTACCCGCCTGTTGCCTGTGTTAGCTGGTGAGGATGGGTGCTGCCTCGTACTTAATCACTTGTAGCAGTGACAGATTATTCCTACAAAAATAGTTTTTTTCCTATGAATTATCTGTTACTGCACATGCCACCTTCCAAAAATGATAATTCCAAAGAAGATCTCAAATTCCCCTTATGGAAAGAATGGAGTCTAATTTATTCTAAGTATGTATCAATTTCAGCATTTCTTTAGTTTCATTTTTGCAGTTACCTTACTTTGGTTCCCTGGTTTTATTGATTCTTTTGTCTTAGAATAATTCCCAGAAATTCAGTCTTTGAGAAACACAACTGCATGAGTTAATAAATTATGTTTTGTGATTGATGTGGGATTCAAGCTCAGATACCTACGTACCCAGGTGTCTATATACAACATAGGCACCTATGCTCTCTCCAGTCAGTGGAGCTCAAATAATTTGCCTTGATATATGCATCCAGTTCATTTGAGATGTCCTGTTTTAGTTCAGCTGGCTTCTAGCTACTTCTACAGCAGTCCACACCTTATATATATCTATGCAGTTATCTCTCACACTCAAGGGTGCCTCAAACATCACTGTATTTGTCCAGATGAAAAAACCCCAACGAGTCAATGCATTAAGTGAAGCCTAAAGAATGAGTCAGTGACCAGCCACCAGGAGCTTGATTGAATTGCCTGAATATATGTATCTAATATTATTACAAGATTCTGTAGGGCATCTAATATATCTACATGAGTCTGACAGATACGGTACAGGACTTAAAGGAGATACATGCATTTCTGGGTTAGCAGTTACACAATGTCTAAAATGGCAATACACAGCAAATTTCATATATAGAAGATAGATTTTTTTTTTTTTAATGTTGTCACTTAAGATATAGATGCCCAGAAGTTCAGAAAGTGTAGAACAGATAGCATTCAACTAATAAAATTATTTATTTATTAACACTGGTAGTTTTGTATTAAGGGATTGAAAATTATTGTGAAAGATGAGCATTTGAGAAAATCAGGTAAAAAGAGAAAAACACATCACATAAATGTTTTGAATAACAAAAAGTAACATGATATCTTATAACTGACATGCAGTGTGAAGTCCAGAACCATGTCTTGGGTGTCTAGGCTCCATAGAAACAGAAGGAATTAAGTAATAAAATGAATCAGCATGTTGAAATTACAGCCTGAAGGAAGTCATAAGGCACAGGTCAATACAGAAAGGTTGCATACAGATGAAGATCAAAAATCTCATACTGGACATACATCCAGGCTTAGAGAAAACATTTATGTTTGAAGGTTTGTACATCTAACTGAAGTGTTAGCAGTTTCATCCTTTCTTTCAGAGATCTGAAAAAGTCTCACTTTTTCAAAACATAGATGAAAGATGAGCTTTATTTTAGTAAAGTTGTCTGGTGATTACAACACACTTCTCCTTTCTATTTTAGACACAAATGTGGATTCAATTTTCTCCTTTGCTTGAAAGAACTGAAATACATTACTTCAATTTCTAGTTGCATGTCGTGGAGAAAGCAGTAAAGGAATGGGATAGGGAAAAGGAAGGTGTAGTCTATTTTTTCCATGTACTGGACAGAAAGAAAAGTCAAAAATAATTTTTCTGGAAGGGCAATCTTGAAGCTCATTACCTAGGTATTTTACTTTGAACAGACAGCCATTTAAAGGAA
Organism: Aramus guarauna; assembly: GCA_013400195.1. Lineage (NCBI taxonomy): Eukaryota > Metazoa > Chordata > Aves > Gruiformes > Aramidae > Aramus > Aramus guarauna. The sequence goes on from VXBL01009549.1 coordinate 35,715, forward strand.
AAGAATAGTTAAAAAAATATTGTCAATAAAATGAATTTTAGCTTCCTTAATATTCTGAACACTCAAAGTTTCTCATGCCTAAGGCATTCCATCTTAATAAATTTAACATTATTATTGATTGCACTGCATAATATACTGAAATATCTCATGCATTCTATTCTGTCAAAGAACTAAGCAACAAAACATAAACCAAAAACACTAGTAGGCTTACCAGAGAGACTGGAGCATGAGACACCTATTGTAATTGGGCAGCAATGTTGCTGCCATTCTGAGTATATTATCATTATTTCCCATTGATGTGCTGTTGTTAGTTCACTGATTTATTTAATTTTTTGTTTTCTGAAGTACCACCAAAGCACTCTTTACAGACAAGACCTAACCAGAAAAAAATTGGTGCCATAGAATGAAATATCTATGAAAACCACAGTCAATAGAAAGTATAATTTTTACAAGTGACTGCCCATGTTGTTGCAGAATAAGAAAATTCAAGATAAAATTATAAGATACTTATCTAAAATCAATTGAGTATACTTTTCATGTCTAAGTACTGACTTTTTTATTAAGCAACAAGGAAGTAATCAATATGGAGGTAGTATTCTAAGGGTAGATTACAGAAAGCAATAATTTTTGTTTCATATTAAGTTGATGCCAGTTCCAAGATTTCATCAAAGCTACTGTCAGTCCTTGCTGTCACCACACACATAATAAACTACCTTCCTTCAGGATAAATATTATTCTACACTTTATTGGCTATTCAAACTGTATGAAATCAGATTGAGCTCTTAGATTTGTTATGTTGTGGTATAATGCAAAATTCATCTGAAATCAATGCAATACTCCCACCGACTTAAAACAACTTTGGATCAAGACTTGTCACCTTAGTGATGCATCTCAGGTTATCTTATATTTCTGATGAAAAAGAAATCTGTTTGTTACCTGTGTATGTAACCACACCATTAATATGGGAAGGAAAAATGTTCAGTGCCACAGCTTCTGCTCACTGCATGACACAGGCCATGTGTGCCATACAGTAAAACCGAGGTTAAGGGTGGGAAAGGAGAGGGTATAAACAGGAATTTTTATTGTCTGTGATTTAAGGAGAAAAGATGAATACAGACACATTTTCATTTGCTATAAGCTCTTGTGTTTCATTTATGTCTGAAGCATGGAATCGATCCACAAGAGCTGAGTATTTATCTGGTAACACCTAATTCTGATCTTCATCTACACCAGTAACTGCATGGCTTTGAAGATAGGCCTAATTTACAAGCACATAAGTGATATCAGAATCAGAGCCATAATCTTTACAACTATACTATCAAAGTAGAGAAGTAAACCAAACACTGTTTCTCCTACAAGCTATTTTTATGGTTCCCAACTGTAGATGCTGAGCATCTCATATATATCAATAAATTTATCCTCACAATGTTCATTTGAGAAAAGGGAATGTTTTTAGCTTCTTTGAACAATTGGTGCTGTGGAAAAGAATCAGGTGTATTAAATGTTGAGCATCAATAATATTATTCCCAATATTAGTAAAAATTCAGTCTAGAGAAACAAAAAATGAAAGGCTAAATTCAATAATGGTGTCTCAATGTCAGTTCAGTGCTGTGTGAGTCAGTACTGCACAGAAAGTTATTTTCAGATTTTTTAGAGCCGTCATTCTTAAGATTTCTTGACTTACCTTCAGGATGATGATCTTATCATCCACATGCCCCATCTCTCTGCCACTTTAGCAGGGCTCTGTCATCGTTCCCTTCTGATTTGGCAGGGCGCAGTCCTTTGGCAGGAAAGCAGTGGAACCATGTTAGTGCATCTACTAAGACAGTTTAGCTAATCCTATTTTTTCCAATTCTTTGGATGGAAAAAATGTTATGGAGTGCATTGGCCTATATCTTGAGCAGAACTACCTGTTTCTGTGCTCTGACATGAAGCAATTAAGAGACATAATGTCCCATGCAAGTGGTGCAGGCTGGAATAGCCAGTTTTGGGAGAAATGTTGCCTTGTGTTGCAGATGTATTGAGAATCCACAGGTAGTAGGAGGGCAAAGGATGAGGCAATAAAAGCTGCAAGGAAATGGAGAAGGGCAGTCTGATGACAGATTCCAATACACGATGAGCATCCTTTCTATGGATTCAGCTTACTATTTTCTTACCTATTGTGTTCAGGGAGGATGAAGACACTCAGACTGTGCCTACTGCTGGGTCTTCTTCCTCTATATTTGAAGATGTTCTACCTCCTTATATTCTTTTGAGGTTAGTAAAGACCAAAATGGTTAGTTCTCTACATGAAAAGTCAATCTTGACTCAGGTGAGAGTTTATGAACAACACAGATGCCTGAACTGGGGAACAACTGACAGGATAACTGTAGGTTTAACTTTGATACCTTAATTTAGATATCTGAAAGGCCTTGTCTGAAGATTTTCACCAATTTTTGGTGACTATTTCTTAAGTCATTGCAAACTTGCCATAAGCACATCTATGCAGAAGATGGTAACTTCCTTCACATTAGATTCTTGCCCCAGGGCAGACATTTTCAATTTGGGTGAGTCACCTACAGATAGGTATCCCATACCATTTGAGATGCCCTTAATTGTCCAAGATATAATCCGCACAAGGCTGACAGACATAGTAGACCACTAAAAGATATGTGTGCTCTACTGCAGTATCAGCTAAAATACAGAACAAGCGTCCTAGTGTGTTTCAAATCACACTGTTATACTGTGTCTGGACAACTGGACTGAATTCCTTTTTTCTCCATTTCCTTACATACAGAGAAGCTTTACACTCAGCTTAGTCTTTGGTCAGATTGTTTAATTAATTAAGATTAATTAAGAAGTCTGCACTTCCCACAAAGAAACAGTGCTTTTAGGGAAGACAGGAATCAACTTGGTCATACTTGCCTTCCATAGCTCCAGGCTTTTCTATACAGTCTTATTTCTTCATCATAACTGCCACTACTGCCCTCTAAGANACAGAATGTCATGCTCCATATATAACTGGAGAAGCTAGTCAGGAGGCAGATTTGCTGGTTGGAAACAAACTGGGCAATAGATTGTTTTATTTTCCTTTTGCATGTGGTGAGCAATTGCATTTGTGCATCACTAGTATTAGTATTATCTTCCTTTGGTATCATATTAAACTGTCTTTATCTCAACCTACAAGGTTGTTTTTTACATTCGCCTCCCCATCTTCATGGGTGTGGAGGAGTAAGCAAGCTGCTATGTGGTGCTCAGTTACTGCTGGAGTTAAACCACGACAAAGAAGAACAGAAGTGAGAATGAAATTGTAAGTTATTAAAATTGTAACTTATAATTAACAGCCTTTGTGTATCAAAATATATGGATTTAGGGGGAAAACAACAACAACAACAACAACAACAACAACAACAACAACAAACCAAACCAAAACTAAAACTCTAAACCAGCATCCTTGCATCACTCATCTTCTGAACTGATCTTATGGCATGAGCTCATGTTTATTATCCAGGATAAAAGAAGATCCACAGTTGACAGCTTAGTCTTTGGTCAGATTGTTTAATTAATTAAGATTAATTAAGAAGTCTGCACTTCCCACAAAGAAACAGTGCTTTTAGGGAAGACAGGAATCAACTTGGTCATACTTGCCTTCCATAGCTCCAGGCTTTTCTATACAGTCTTATTTCTTCATCATAACTGCCACTACTGCCCTCTAAGAAATTACCTTGAAGATATATGGGGAAAGAAAAAGGTGCACTGTGCTCACTCCCAGAATCCTCATGAACTTTCCCAACATTTTGGAGCTGGCCCTGCCCAATCAAAAGTTTTGTGCACTGTAGAAGGTGATAAAGTTCCTGTAGTGTATATAAAGAATACGTTAGGGATAACAGTTTGGATTACTCCTGCCTTAGGAAAAGGCAAACCTGTATGTGGAAGAAGATAAAAGAAGATCCACAGTTGATATTTGACTCACGATTTCCAGACTTTGAAACATAGAGTCTAAAAAGGAGGTCTCTCTCTGTTCTTCTTTTCATGAATAACTTGTTTGTTTGTTTGTTTTGTTTTTAAAATCTAACTTAACCTAGCCAGCTACTAGTGGATGGGTTTCTGAACATTTCTCTAATTGCTTTCCTACTAAAAGTAGCTGTCACTCAGACATGACCAGAAGAGGTTTATCCAGGGCATTGCAGACCATTATATCTCATTATCTACAAGAAGACACTTGGATCGAGAATTGAGTTAAGTCAGATTGTAATTACTGGCTTTCTGACTGTCCTTTTACAAATTTTGTCATTGTGTTTCTACCTTCAAAAAGAACTGCTTGAATGACTCATTTTTTAGTCACATGTTCAGTAGTTTAAAAGTTTTAAAGGATGGCATGGCAAATGAAATTCCTGATACTAACTTCTACAATTGTTCAAGCAATTTCTGAACTGCTTTTTAAAAAAATCAAGCCAAGGCTTATGAACTGTGGTTTTGTAATATATTCTACTGAAAAATCAAAGAAAATAATGCTGTGATGAGGGTTTGTTTATGAACTACATTTGCTTTGAAAAGGACTGGTACATGTTCTTTTAGCATACCTCACTAATTAATTTGTGCTTACTTTTGTATGCAAGTATTTTTTTTCTCTGTCTATAAATTGGACAATAAAAGCTCTTTATTAAAACTTTTCTCTGTTACTAATGTTATCTCAGTTTCTAATTGGTATATACATTGATTTTTTTTTAGCAAAACTTGTTAACATTTGTAACTTGCTAACAAAATGTTTAGACAAAAGAAAAGCAATACTTGTTTGTTTGTACATATAAAAAGGATATGTAAATATAACTAGGAGTTTGTAATGGCAAAATCTGAAAAGATTCAAGAGCTTGATTTAAATTCACATACATACAAAAAACTTTGTTGATCTATCTGAGCTCTATAAATCCCTGAGGTCTGCAAAAACTGAGTCTGGCAAACTTTTCTCCTGGTGCCAGCTGGTTTTGGAAGTAGTGAAAATAGCTTTTCTTATCTTATTTTAGCACTAGTTCTCCTGGACATATTAAAAAGTGTAGAGGAAAGCAAAATGAATATTATTAACAACAACAAACCAAATGTTACAGAGCTTGTAAAAAGATTTAGTTTGAGTCTAAGACTTTAGTTATCTTTCAAGTCCTTGATATATGCAGTTACAGCCAGGTACATCCCTTCTAGGTATATCTATAATTATTTAAAACATATGGGAATATCCAGTAACTTTTGTTAATCTGATGACAGTGGAAACTGTGCCATTCACTTCAATGCAGACTGATTGAATTGTCACATAGTAATATCATTTCATATACATAATTTCAGGTTTGTGACATTTCAAGAATTATCTAATTCTGTGAAGCAATCAAGATTCTAATGCACAGAAGTTATTGCATATAAAAGGTATAGTCCGTGATGTATTCTTTGCTAAAATACATAAGAAAGCTAACTGACCCTTTTCAGCTGCTCCATTGATTTCCTGTATAAATAGGGAACATCACTGATTACCTGATTTATTTCATTTAATGTTAGGTACCTTACCCTTGGTAGCTGCTTAGTCAATGATAAGGTATAGGGACCTCCAAAGCATCTTCAGATAACTAAAATAGTGAGAAAAAAAAAATCACCATTTGGAACTGTTTGCATTTCCCTATTGATAATTGACAAAGTTAAGCTTTGGTTGAAATGAATCCCAGTTTTACTTTCTCCATGTGCCAATGCCATTTGCTTTAAGGCCTAAGCAGTGCCCTTTTCTTAAGTTCATGCTGGAAATTTTAAAACTTTCTAGGATTCTAATTTTACCATGTCCATTACCATCTAATAATCACCATTACTACTGATGATTCATTCTAGCTTTTGAATTATACAGCTTTCCTAAATATTTTAAAAATATAAAAGTTTGATACATTAACACAGGAAAGTTTAAGGAGCTGTTGCGTACCACAGTACTAGGGGAGAGAATAAACTCCAAGGATAACAGCTAAGAGATCTACTACTGTATGTCTTGGTGTGCTGAATTCAGCAATATTATGTGTCTTATTAATGCCATCTTAGAGATCCTTTGGGTTCAAACTGCATCCACATCCTTTTTGGTAAGTTTGACAAGCTGTCACTATTAACTTACAACCTGCCAGATATCACTTTATTTTCCCAAATGGAAATACTTCAGAGTTTTTGCACTTCTTTCCTTTCTCCTTTTTCTTCTGAATATGTTCCAGTACTTACGTCATGCAAAACTGCTTTAAACAGTTTTAACAGTCCTTGTCAATACAAGTAAATTATTTTTTTCTTGTTACTTTCCTCCCTCTGTCCTATTTGTGATACTGTCAGTAAATGTAGCCTAGATCACAAAGACATCTTTTCTCTGGGGAAAAAAAAAAAAAAAATCCATAATCTCCCCAATCTAACTAGTTTTCCCCCCAAAATAATAGGTATATTATGTATTATTTTGAGAGAAAATATACTGAATGCTTGTTGAAGCATTTCACAGTATGAGGCTGCAAACAGGCAGCTTTTGGGTAATTCCATGTTAAGATCTAAATTGTATTGAGTGCATTGAAATATTTAAATTTTTACAAAGCATTGATCTAACTTAGTTATTTACATTAGTTGCACGTCATATAGTAAAGTAGTTATATTTGCTGCATCAAATTAAAGTCTAATACTAAAAAACTTACTTGTTTGTTTGTTTGTTTGTTTGTTACAAAAGGAGTCATTTGACTTTATTTTCTTGAAATATTACCAGAATATGACCTTGCCTCTATCTACATTTTCTACTGTGGAAACTTTTGTTCAATGAAATTTTTGTGAAGGCTTATGAGCAAAAAGTGGAGATTGTGGTCACAATGATGAGAATTATGGATAAGGAGAAAGTACACACGTGCTTAAAAAACACCTACAATTTTAACTCCCATTTTAATTTTAAAACTCCCTTGATCAGTTAAAACTGATGAATTACCTCAATCCTCTGAATTTTCAAAGATCTTCTTTTAAAAGAACTTTATCTTTTCCTATACAAAATAAATTGCACTTACTTTGAAGCTTGGAGATTATTCTTAAAACCAGGCAGAGAGAAGAAAGATTAAATGAAACATTACTTTATATCGTACTCAGAATTTCCTAGATACTTTCTTCCAGGGAGATGACAGAGCACAATTATAATTGCTTATTTACCTAAAATCCATTTCTATAGCTCTTACCAAATATAATGTTTTATCAAATTTAATAAGCATAGAGCTGATCAGATGTATTTTAACATTTTTTGCTATGCTATAAGGGAATTCATAATGGTTTTATACTTGGCTGGTGAACAGTAATGATACTTTTGACTTTCTCAGCTAGTTCAGGGGTCTTCTGTCTTCAGAGTCTATAACATTTGGAGTAGTATCAAACAAATCAAACTTGTCATTATAATGCATTAGCATTTTCAGGCTGATGTCAGGGTCCTGAGTGCATTAATAAGCCTTCAAGGGCCTGACCAGCCTCACCTGAGGCTTCCAGCCACACTTACAGCCCAAAGGCTCCATTTCAGTTCCTCCCAGGGCCATCAGCCCCTTCCTGAGCTATGTTGTGAGAGTGTTGATCTTCTGCCCAGCCACAGCCATTCCCCTGCCTGGCCATGGAGCCCCATTATCAGAACCCCAATCCACAGACTGACTTCCTGGCCTTATCTTGCTCTGGTACCATCATGAGGGACCTGTCCTGGACCAGAGCCTAACTCTGACATATTGACTGAGATCCAGGCTTGACCTTGGCCCTGTCTTATCCCCATGTCCTTATGACCAGACTCCTGGCTGGACGTGGCCACTATCACCAGATCTATCTTGCTCCCTCACCGTGTAACGTAGGGTGAGCCCTGGCTGAAGAGGACCCACTCTGCCAGCCCTCTTGGGCATCACCCTCAGCTTCTGGTGCTCTTAAGGAGAAGCTGGCCCTTGCTGTTCCCTAAGAACTGACGTTGGGTGAAATACATGTTACTGGTTTCACTAAGATATATCTGATGTATGTAATGAATATTGAACTGCAACAAGCATGCAGGTATACTTTCAGACAATAAAGCAAATTGCTTTCTAGAAGTAGCATGTCTGAACTAAATGTTTCTGTTAATCTCTGCCTTAAAAAACCCAAAACTCTTGGTATTCAGGAAAATGTTATAAAAAACTTTACATATGTTATTCACTTTTTGAAATAAAAAAAAATAAATTTACTTTTTTCTTCCATCACAAAGTACTCAGATTTGCAAATAAATGGATTTTGTAGTTGATGTTGGAAAATATTTTTTCCCCTTTCTTGTTCTTTGCCTTAATATTTTTTATGTATAACTTTTAATATATGGAGACCAAAGTTCTCTGCTTTATAGAATCTAAATAATTTTTCAGATTTATGCCAACCTATTCAGACAGTATGGTAAAATTGCATTAGAAATTGATGAATTTATATTTGTTTCTTTTTACCAATGCTACTGAATCTGGTCTGAGACACTGGTGGGTTGTGAGATGTCAAAAAAGGAATCAATATTTTACCAGCTCCCAAATACAGGCAGCACCTAAGAGACACAGCCAACAGGAAAATGTTTATCATTACAGGTAAACGCTGCGAAGTCAAAATACTGTATTTATTTAAATGCTAATGCATATTTCTGTAATCATCCCTCACAAATCTTTCTTTCCATTTTCAAGTAATAACAATGTGTAGGAAATTCTGAGCGTTTTTTCTTGGGAAAAAAAGAGGTAGCTTTTCAAATGAATTCAGTGCTCTTCTTTCCCAATATTCCACTCATTCTTTCTGTAAAATAAGAACTAAACTCATTGAGGTAAATATTTTCTTATCCTTATTCATATCATGTCATATCTAAAGCAACAAGCCATACTTATTTCTGGCAGATGATTCTAAACTAAAAGTGCAGGAATAGAATAATTTTGGAAAAACATCATACAGGTGAAAAAAAATCATAAAATCACAGTTGTGGCTTAGACAGGCATATTTGCAAAGTGTCTGGAGTAGGATGTTAGAAAAATTTATCATATCTTTGCCAACTTGCTAAGGAAAGGTGTTCTGTGAATAAATATTACAGATGATGGGATAAAAGAGATAGCTAGGGTCACTGGCAGCACGCAGAGGATAACAGATATGTGGAGAGGGGAAGAATTACTTCAGTCCTTCACAGTAAAGTTGGAACTCTGTCATTGACCAGGTCAGTGATAGATTGACACCGAGAAATTGCAAATGCAGTAAAAATGAAAAAAATCTTTACAATAAAAGACATTTATTAGATCAGAAAAGGAAATACCCTGCTTATAGACAGTAGACCTGTAGCACAGCTGGATGCCTGTCTCGCATGATTAGTTACATTCGTTAAGCCATCAAATTCTACACTTTCTTCCCTCTTCTTATTTGGTTGGTTTACATTTATTGTCCTGCTCTTTGTTCTATATGTTTTAACCTTACAAAATGTATGCTTTATTGTTCCTTCTTCAAGGACTTATTTTTTTTTTTTTTTACCCAGGCTTAAACTCTCTTTTTCTGATATCCTTCCTCATTTTCTGATCCACAATCTAGAATTCTATCTTTCACAATCCTTTAATCTTTGAGCCAGCTTTCAATTTAACTTGTTTTTTTACCATCCTAGTAAATGTAATGACTCTGTGAAACTATGTATACTTCTGGACATCACAGGCTGTCTCTCCATGGCCAGACATTTGTTAGAATATATTCACTGAGAGGGACTTCTTTTTTATATCTAAAACAAATAACATCAACTATTTGAAGCAAATTAAGGCTTGGTAGGAAATAAAACTTGGCTAATTTTCTTTATTTTCAGGTACCCAGAATACATTTTTTACATGAAATTTTGTTTGCTCTGACATTCTCAATGGATGAAAAAAATCACATCTGAGTTTAACTCCTTAGTTCACTTTAAAATACAGATGAGTTTAAAAAGAAGAAAAAAAAAAAGAATTTGTACAATAGAATACAAAGTTGACTTATTGATTATAACACTGGAAATAAGGTTAAAAATAAATCAGAAAATGCAGTGTTAATTCAATAAAAATCAATGTGTTATTTTTACAAGCTGGATTACTATGTTGCATTTCCAGTTATGTTGTCTATTAATAACACAGATGACCAGATTTTCTTCTGAACTGACTACCCAGTCATCACTCAGTTTACAGATTGTTCTGATTCTCACATCATCTTCAATTCTACTAAAGGGATAGCTTTAAATAAAATGACTCCATAGGCAAATGATGCAGAGACCTGAAGGCTCTACCAGCTATATATTAGGGAACAGAATATCAGTGTCAGTTAGTACAGACCTGATTGGGGGAGATTTATTTTTCCTAGCACCATAATTTAAAATTTGCCATTAATATTTAAGATCTTGAGTCTGAGTTCATCTTTACTCAATTAAATGAAAATTCCTATAGGATAATACATTTTATCCTAAAACATGTGCCTAATGAAGATCAGATACATTTCTATTTTGACATGCTTGTTCCTCTTGCAACTGTTAAAATAAAATTTATATGTCTAATTTTTCATATATCTAAATTTAAATGATTCTCACTTACCCATGTGAGTCTATACTTGCTCTTTATCATACAAAGTAAAAGACTATAGAAATAACTCAGTATGTCTGGCTGTGGATAGAGAAAAAAGTCCTCCTCTAGAGAAGGATGGTGGCAAGCAATCTGTTGGATTAGCTCCTTCTTCCTTTCTCATTGAAGATCTCCACAGGTAAGGGTCTAGAGATGCTAGACTGCTATTCAAATCACTAGAAAATTGTAACTGTGGCACTAGTGAAACTTTTGTAATTAAATGAACACAATCTAAAGGAAATTGCTATGGTACTATTTGCTTTTGCAGCCTAAGACCCTCCTTAGCCACAGTAAGAAAATATGTAGTATTTTGAGATCAGTTCAATTTCAACTGTAGGCATAACCTGTGGTATATACCTGGTTACGCTTGTGATTTACCATCATAACCTGTGGAATACTGGTTGCCATAGAGAGTCTTGTCTAATGAACTGAAATATATTTCAGATATATATTTGTGAAAAACAAAGAAATACCTACACATACTCTTGGACAAAGGACTGAAAATAAGAATTATTTATCCTTACCAAACAAGATTGGACAAGCTGTCACACACTTTTGATCCATAGTCTGTTTAAGACTTAAAGATTCGTGAAATGAAATGCATTTCCTACTGTTACACAGAGAGGTAAGTGTTAGATATTCTGCCAAATATATCACAACAAATGTGGTTTTCAATCCAGAATGCCTTCTCCAAGTTGCCATTGAATCTGTTTACCCAAGCATCACACCACAGTTGGCATAGTTTCCTCTCTCCTTTTGGCCAAGTAAGCAATTTTTCATTCCAATCTCTCTTTAAAGCACAATTTTATCATCTGACATTCCAACATTCATCCACAGTTCCATGTTTACATGCCCAGCCATCAGCTGGCATGTGAACAAAATAATAACTACAAAACAAACACTTCAAAAGAATTTTTTTTAAGTTGATATTTTTTGAAGTAATAAAAATACTCCAAAGATTCCAAGATAAGCTTCAAACAAGCAACTAAAACATTTTCCTCACTTCAGGCAACCCACAAGTCTCCTTTCACCTTTCTGTTGCCATATGTATATTGAATCACTTTCATCAAAAGGTATCTTCAGACCCTTAGCTGAAGTACTTAAGAACCTAGTGTTATGTTTAACCTGGCAACTAAACACCACACAGCCTCTTGCTCACTGTCACCCCCAGCAGGGTGGGGAGGAAGAATACTGGAAGCATAAAAGTGAGAAAATTTGTGGGTTGAGATAAGAACAGTTTAGTAAGAAATGCAATAATAATAATAATGATTTAAAAAGTTATACTGAAAATGAAAATAACAAAAAGAGAAATAACACCTAAGAAAGATAGGTGATGCAAATGAAAAAATAATTGCTCACCACCAACCNGCTACTCAGCCTAAGTTCTTTCTAAAAATGAATTGGAGAAAAAGGAGAACGCTCTAATCTCTTCTCTCTTTTTCCATTGACTATCCAGGAAGCTGTATGAGCTTTTGCTATAGTTGAAAAGGATTAATCTCAATGTCTTGTAAATAGATTTTGAATTCATGGGATAAAATCCAGGCACATTTTAAATCAATTAAAAACACCCACTAATTCCACTGCAACACAAGTTCCAGTCCTTGAAGTGTTTGAAAATCCACCTAATTTCCAAAGCTGAAGGGTTCCTTCACAGCTGTGAATAAGGTAATAATTTGAGATGTAAATCTATGATCCTTTTCAGTTTGAACAGCAAAATCAACTGTAGTGATGAGGATGAAAAGTTTTATTAGAAAATGTANCAATTCAGTGACCCCCTGGTCAACTTTCCTCCTAGTTCATATGCTGAGCATGATGTCATATGGTATGGACTATTCCTTTAGTCAGCTGGGGTCAGCTGTCCTGGCAGGTCAGCTCCTCCCAACTTCTTGTGCACCCNAAATCAATTAAAAACACCCACTAATTCCACTGCAACACAAGTTCCAGTCCTTGAAGTGTTTGAAAATCCACCTAATTTCCAAAGCTGAAGGGTTCCTTCACAGCTGTGAATAAGGTAATAATTTGAGATGTAAATCTATGATCCTTTTCAGTTTGAACAGCAAAATCAACTGTAGTGATGAGGATGAAAAGTTTTATTAGAAAATGTATGCAGTGGAGGTGTTCATGATGTCCACCTGTTTGGAAAAAAAAAGTAAAAATTAGACAAGCAGTCAGGAGGAGGACAACATGGATTCAATGTCCTTCACAACTCTATATAAAAATTCACCTTCTAGAGTTCTCTGAAATTTTGTTAAAATCTTTAAAAAGTAAGCAATAGTGCTTTGTGTCCTAACTTCACTGTTATGGAGGTGAGAATGCAAGTCTCATGTCCAGAGACAAAATATTCGTCAGTGCAGCAATGAAGGAGGACTTTGAGGCCTAGTGATTTCAGTTTTCACTTGTAAGTAGTGAGTCATGGTTCTTCTCTCAATGCCTTTTATTTCCCTATAGCATTTCAATGTTTGAAAAACATATTTCTGCTGTATAGATAGAGGTCTCCCCTAGGTCAGAGGAATACTTCTGAGCACCTCTCCTATGAGGACAGGGTGATTGTTCAGCCTGGAGAAAAGAAGGCTCTGGGGAGATCTAATTGTGGCCTTCCAGTACCTGAAGGGGCCTACAGGACAGATGGAAAGCAACTGTTTATCAAGGACTGTAGTGACAGGACAAGGGGTAATGGGTTTAAACTGAAGGAGGGTAGATTTAGATTAGACATTGGGAAGAAATCCTTCCCTGTGAGGGTGGTGAGGCACTGGAACAGGTTGCCCAGAGGGGCTCTGGATGCCCCCTCCCTGGAAGTGTTCAAGGCCAGGTTGGATGGGACTTTGGGTAACCTGGTCTAGTGGAGGGTGTCCCTGCCCTTGGCAGGGGGTTTGGAACTAGATGATCTTTGAGGTCCTTTCCAACCCAAACCATTCTATGATTCTATTCTATTATTCATTGTGGATTGAAGAGGCCTGTACACCCTGTTTTGCTTTCTCTTCTTGTGAATTCTCTGTTCTTGGCTGCAAAATGGAGTAGTTGTGGTAAAGAAAATATTTCCTTCCTTCTCTCTGCTTTAACTTCTGATAGGAGACTTTGTTGTGAAATAGAAGAACAGAAACCTTTATGTTAAAGGAAGCATATACCCTATATCTCTACTGGGTAAATTGGTATAGCATCTGCAACACATAAAATTCTGTCCTTCCTTGGCTAAAGACTGAAGTTGCTTTGGACTGGGGACTACAGGAAGGAAGGATAGTGCACATCTGGATCTAATACCAGTGTGATTTCCAGATGCATTTGTCTTTCCCTAACACACAGTGCAAACTGTTGTCATTTCAGTGTTATTATGTAAACTACTTATGTGTATTTTTCCTGAATCAGATTCAAGGTGGTTCATCCACAAGTCTATGGGGCCGGATGGGATCCACCCAAGAGTGCTGAAGGAGCTGGCAGAGGAGCTTGCCAAGCCACTCTCTATCATTTATCAGCAGTCCTGGATTACAGGGGAGGTCCCAGATGACTGGAGGTTGGCAAATGTGACGCCTATCTTCAAGAAGGGCCGGAAGGAGGATCCGGGGAACTATAGACCGGTCAGCCTGACCTCAGTACCAGGGAAGATTATGGAGGGGTTAATCTTGAGTGTGCTTACCAGGCATATGGAGGATAATCAGGGGATTAGGCCCAGCCAGCACGGGTTCATGAAAGGCAGGTCTTGCCTAACCAACCTGATTTCCTT
>VXBL01009549.1:50133-86981 GCA_013400195.1 Aramus guarauna
GACAGCCGGCTGAATATGAGCCAGCAGTGTGCCCAGGTGGCCAAGAAGGCCAATGGCATCCTGGCTTGTATCAGGAATAGTGTGGCCAGCAGGAGTAGGGAAGTGATTGTGCCCCTGTACTCGGCGCTGGTGAGGCCGCACCTCGAATACTGTGTTCAATTTTGGGCCCCTCACTACAGGAAGGATGTTGCGCTGCTGGAACATGTCCAGAGGAGAGCAACAAAGCTGGTGAGGGGTCTGGAGCACCAGTCTTACGAGGAGCGTCTGAGGGAACTGGGGTTGTTTAGTCTGGAGAAGAGGAGGCTGAGGGGAGACCTTATCGCCCTCTACAACTACCTGAAAGGAGGTTGTAGTGAGGTGGGGGTCGGCCTCTTCTCCCTGGTAACAAGCGATAGGACCAGGGGGAATGGTCTAAAGTTGCGCCAGGGCAGGTTTAGGTTAGACATTAGGAAAAACTTCTTCACAGAAAGGGTTGTCAGGCACTGGAATGGGCTGCCCAGGGAGGTGGTTGAGTCCCCGTCCCTGGAGGTATTTAAAAGAAGGATAGATGAGGTACTTGAGGACATGGTTTAGTGGTGGGATGGCAAGGTTAGGTTAGCGGTTGGACTTGATCTTAAAGGTCTTTTCCAACCTAGACGATTCTATGATTCTATGATTCTATGTTGTAATACTGTTCTGTGAAGGCTGGTGTTAAAGCTATTATGTTTCTTTAATCACTTTTTGATATTATGCTGAAGATCCAGAATATTTTAATTCAATAGAAATTTGCATTCCAAACAGGCAGAAATGGTTATTTTACTTCTAGAGGCTGATATGTACAAAGCATTGCTAAGTATGTTCATATTGTGCAAGTGGAATGAGGTAATAAATGTTTCATGGAGAAAAAAAGGTCAGCTTGACCAAACCAGTTTTTGTTTTGTTATTTTTTAATGGATATAAATGTGGAGAATGCTTTTAAGGAAAGTGTTTTATAATGTTGTGCTTTTATGTCACAGATTTATAGCTTGATTCCTCTCCACTAGTTTTGTGTCTGGATAATACAATGGAGTCACAGTGATGTTTTCTGGTAATAGAAATGGAAAATTAGGCCATCAAAATGTATTTATTTTTTATTGTAAATTTTTTAAAGGCTGAACTACATGTTTAAGAGCTTTCCTGTGTTGATACATTTGATAATTGCAGCTGTTCCTAAAGGATGTAGTAGGAAAAGTGGCTTAAACATAGACAAATCCTATCATTATTTGTGGCAAAATATAAATACTTAAATTGTGTACAGTGTTCCTGTGAATCCATCTGCATCCATCTGAAAAATACATATGTCTGTATATCTCTGTATGAAACATAAAAGTGTGTATGGATTGCTTTAAAATAGAAATAAGAGATCACAAAGATTTTTTTAATTTTTTTTTTTATTTTTTTTTAAATCTCCTAGTTGTCTTCTGCAGGTCTTTGAATAATCCTATCTTGGAACCTTACTCAACTGGCAGATGGGCTGAAACTGTGCAGCTCTGGCACTCTCTGTCCTCTAGCCCTGTTGCAATAGGCCAGTACCCATTAAAAAAAGAGAACTGCACATTCTCTTATACCAAATCATAGAATATGTCATATGTGCTGGAAGTTTTATGATATAAATCCACTGTCATTCTAGGCTTACATTCTGGGCATACAGTCTTTGCATTACTCCAGACAGTGACTTGAGAAGGACAGAGGGAAATAATCCCTTTTCAAATAATGATGAAATTTTAGAGCCTCAAGGGCATCACACAATGTCAGAGAAGGCCAGGGAAAAGTATATTGCATGGTAAAACAGGCTGGTTTAGAAGGCAGCATCCGTAGGAAGGGTGGATGAAAGCCACAGTACTCCTCCTGACTGGCGATGACTCTGGCTCAGGTATATTTAGCCATTTCTTCTTGAAAGCAAATCAATTCCTTTTCACAAAATATTTCAGTCTTGAGGATACAGGTTACATTTTAAAAATAAAAAGCTATTGAAAGTGTGATGACTAACATGAGTAAGAGCATAATTGTAACAGTGGCTTGTTGTTGATGTTAATTGTCTCCACAAAAAAGAGGCAAAGACTATGTTTTGTACAGCCTTTGCTACTGTTAAACCATTTCTATGGAAATCACTTAAACACAATCAAATTAGGTGATGATAAAAATCTCAGGTATCTGGTGTACTATGTGGTTGTATATATATGCTCTAAAGGTAAGCAATATTAAATGAGTTTTGCAATATTTTTTTTCCCCTGTTATCTTACATTTGTTTACGTTCACTCTTTCACTGAGTTTAAAATATTTTTCTGAGGGCTTTAAATTCTGTATTCTCTCTCTTGGGTATATGAAAAATATGGGGGTTTTGCTGTAGTGCCTGCGTCAACGTTTAGAGGTACCTTCCTGATGATTTGGCCTGCAGAGCAATAAGATTTCAAATTAGAGTTTGTCAGAAATTAAATCAAGCCAGTTGTGTTATGTAAATGCAGTGAAACATGACAACGACTTGATATATTCCATTTGCTATATTGCAGTTCCTAGGCCTCATACAAATACATGAATTGTAATTTTTCTCAGGTGATATTGACTTAACATATGGGAATTATATTTAGCATATCTGCTTATAATCCAGTAGACTTTATTTAGAAGTGTTTTCTCATCCAACATGTCAAGCCTGATTTTTAATGTTACTAGGTATTTCAATTTAAGAAATTTGATAACCGAACTTCAGATAGCCCTCAGAGCCAGTAAATATATTATTTTGCTTTGTACATTGTTGTAGTTAAAATTTAAAAATAAATTTTGCAGTAGTGGTATAAACTACATCCCTACATGTAACCGATTGTTATGTGACAAAGTCTGTGCTAT
Organism: Aramus guarauna; assembly: GCA_013400195.1. Classification (NCBI taxonomy): domain Eukaryota; kingdom Metazoa; phylum Chordata; class Aves; order Gruiformes; family Aramidae; genus Aramus; species Aramus guarauna. The sequence continues at coordinate 52,996 of VXBL01009549.1, forward strand.
ATAGTTATAATTTTTATTATAGACAAGACAAGTTATCTGACAACTTGCAATTTGATTCCTACTTTTGGAAAGTTTTATTAAATCCTAGTTTTCTTCTAAAAACCAATGTTTTAAACTCAATAGCTCTCATGAAAGATGTGAGGTTGTTTAAAAGTGCAGTCAACGCAGATGTTCCACTCTGTCAAATTAACAATTGTTATTGAGTCATTGAAAGGCTTTTGTGTCACTTTCAGATCGACGATAACACCATTTGTCTAAATTTTCAGCACAAGTAGAACAAGTAGAATATTAATTATATCCTTGCCTTGTCTCATAAGAAAAAAAAACCACAATGGATTTTTGCTTCTTTTCTCATATAGTAACCCTGCTAGGAACTCTGAAGCTGATGTTGATGAAAGTTTATCTGAAGTGATCTGTTACACTAAGCACTGATGTTTACAATGATTTGAGTAAGGTTTTTGATAGTCAACTCATTTTACCTTGTTCAAGGTCAGCAGCAGGAAAATAGATAACTTCTCTTTATGGAAGCATCACGTAGCATGATAAAGTCTCGTATCAGTTTGATTATTATAAAATTACAGTGAGTTTTATTGTCACTTTGGTCATAAATACATAGTCCTTTGAATCATGATGCTGAAGATCTTACCAAGACATCAACACTTAACCTAAAGAGGGTTACAGAATTATTTGGCTATTTTTAAAACTGCCATTAAAATTTTGTTACAAAATAAAATAATAAAATAAAAAAAAATCATAGATTTTCCAGATTTTCTGGATTCCTGTGCTACAGCTGATAATGAAATGTTGCTACTGCTTTAAACTGAGTCAGAAGTGCTCCTTTCACAGCTCTAAATCAATGAAATTGATGAAAAAGAAGCACAGAACTCTAAATTAACATCTTGACTATGAGAAACATGTACACTTTTTGGCTTAGTCCTTATGTCACATTATGTATCATGCTATAATACTGTGTGTAATACTGTGTTCTAGGAAACACTGAAATACATTATAATGCAAAGCCACGGGTAGTTTTTAGTTTCTGTAGTAAGGGTTTAAGTGAAGTTTTATGGTTAATATTTTCAAAATTGAGCTTGTAAAGCAGACATTTAAATCTGTACTGCAAAAAAAAATCAGACACTTTGTAGTGTTTTTATTAAATTGGGACTTGTTCTCTCAAAGCCCTTCTACAGAAGAACAGAGCAAACATGAACATGTAATTGAGGTACATGCTTTTATGCTTTCTCCTGAACCCTTGAAACTTGCATTTCTTTCTTCACAGGGGACCAAATTCAATGGAAGCAGTGCAAAGTACTCCGTAGTTAAAATAGTTGGTAACCTTACAGTAGATGTAGCTGGTGAGACAGACAACATGTGAGATCTGGAGCTGGTTCCTCACTTCATGGAAGAACGCTTAATCTTCATGCAATTCTTTCAAGTGCCATTATCACTTGATGATTCTATGATTCTATGATTCTATGATCACCAGCAATTACAAAGGGTCTGCATGGCTACGTCTCTTGCATCAGATCCATTGGAGAATGTAGGTATCACTTTTTTAGTTTCTGGAAGTAGATGCTGAGCTCCTTTGATTGGACTGGTTCTGGACATGCATAGAAGACTCATAGGTATCTTATAAACTCCCACATTGAACTCATATGCTGAATTGATGTTTTACATTTAAGTTTGGAATTTTGTTACAGTCCAAATATCTCCTGGTTTATGGAATTTTATATCTTCTATTCACTGTAAGTATTATTTAATATGAAGCCTTTTCTGATTCTGCCAGCCCTAAATTTTAAAAATAGATTAGAAAGATTAAAAATAGATTTTATTTAAAAAGAAACAACAGATAAAATTCAGCTTATTTTCCCAGGAGTTTATGACAGGATAAGTGAAATTTTGGCTTTTTACTATGCAGAATTATTTTATTACTTCCCATGTGATATTGCCACTAGTTATTGAAACATGATCACATACAAATCTTAACAACAGTCTATGTAAAAAGTGAGCTGATATGAGGTATCTGACCCATGCATAAAGATACTAGCATACAAATTTCTTTAGCTGATAAATGTGAAATAATGAGTTATGTACATGCATTTCAGATAACAAAAATATGTTAATTGATGAAAGAAAATAAATATTTCCTCTTTGCCCACATTCTAGTTTTTTAACATGAGCAGATATCCAACAAGCAGAAGCTCTAGTTTATTTTCATTGATAAACTACAAATTTTATGTTAGGCTAATTGCAGAACTCTGTCATGATCAAAATGTTTGTTATTATATGCCTGAGGTGAAACTCTATTTTAAACTTGTGATTATATGTTAAGGGGTAAATTCTCACTCCCACACCTTTATGCTCCTTAGTAGAGCCTGGAGTGAAGCCTTGCAATAGGCTAAAAGAAGATTCCCTGGGGACAGCATCCATTGCAGGAAATAGCTGGAGGACTAGTACTTGCTAATTCTCCTGTCTCCAAACCTTGACACAGGGGTGAAGGTGCAGCATGTAGTTTGACAGAGAAACTGATTGGTGTGATGGACCATATGGCAGCTCAAAGAAACAGCTCTATGTTTAACAGAAATCCTCTATCCCTCTCTGTCCCTGCTGTCCAAAATACATGAAAGCAGTCAGGTTTAAAAAGAAACAATGGCCTGAACTCCTCACTCTCCTTGCAATGACTTTTGTGCTGCACCGTTCTGTCTCCACAGGATCTCTGCAGGGGTAAGGACAGTAAGGTGTTATTCTTCCCTAACTACACTGGAGACAAACGTGCCAACATGGAGGGATGCCCCACTCCCAGTACCAGCCTGTGTCTGGAGCTTTGCATGTTGAATTTCGAGTATATTTCAATACATGATTGTTGTTCATCTTTCTTCAAATGCTTGATCAGGGATATAAGAAATCAAAGTTTAACCTTTCTTCCTTCACATAAAGGTTCGATAGCATATAAGTGGTGATGGAGAAAGGGATAGTAAGTAGTTGTAGTGGTCACATACAGTGCTCCCAGGGTCAGGATTTCACTCCTGGAGAAAGGTAAGCTTCTTCTGACCAAGCATGTAGAAATTCTCTGTGCAAAGCCGATGTCATGGACTAATTTTTTTCTAATACGTAGTTGAAAAGACATTGTTCCTGAATTGAAAAACTCTTGTTAGTTATCATTGTATTACACAGGCAATATATTTTTGTTGCCTAAATCTTGGAGAGATTAATTTTCTCTTCCTTGAGGGAAGAAAGAAAAAAAAAAAAAGAACAATATTTTAAAGCCAAGTCACAGTAATTTATTTGTCATATTTTATTAATGTTTTCTTCTCTTCATATAGGCTAATCTGAGCTTGACTGTGAAATGTATCTTTCAGTTGGTAGGCCTTAAGCCTGACGGAGCTACCAAATAACAAATCCAGCCCTTTATACCACAAATAATGCCAGAAAGCTGATTTAGTGTTTCTGATCTAGACAGGCATTAGGAAATATCTAACTAAGATAGGTTCCTGGATCCATTATTTCTTGACAAAGCCATCACTGGTCTCAGAGGTAATTAAATTCTGTTCTTCTGTTTCTTACATTAAGCCAACACATTACCTGTATGATCTCACTTTCATAATGCTATAACATAAGAGATGAAAAAAAACAAATTAAGTCATTATAATGGTGGTATTGTTTCTGAAGTTGAGACGAGGCATAGTGTTACTCTCTTCAGGATACAGGAAAATTCTATGGGTTTTGACAGATGATTCTTGATGTTTTTAAAAGGCCTGTCCCCATTGTATTTCAGAAACTAAGTGTGAACAACCTTGTTTGAGCACAGCTCTACATAAACATGTTTAGATCTCAAGAGGGATCTGAGGGAACTGTAGTACTGTGCTGAAACAGAGAAGTCCAAACATTTTCTCAGGAAACATTTACATGTGATCACAAGGAAGCAAATTATCCTGATGCTTAGGGAAACTGCGCACAAAGCAACAAAATCCTCCTCTTGCTCCTCTATTTATGAAGTGATAGCAAATATTTGAAATTTTATAATATTTTATTTATAAGTAACACTTTATTTTGGTGGGTTTTGGTTTTGTTTTTTTTGTTTGGTTGTTGTTTGGTTGTTTGGGTTTTTTTAATAACACGTGTACATTTTTAGTTACTGTGCATAACCTTTCTTTTTGTGTTACTGGTAGAAGAAAACCATTGAGGTTTGTATCCTATTTAATTTTCCAGGGGAATTAATTAACACTTACTACACTGACATACTGGGCTAAAATCAGCCCAGGAGTTTAGGAAGCCAAGGAGAAATGCAAAGCCTTCTAAGCATGAAGCAAATAGCTTTCAGTCTTCCTGATAGCTTAAGTAAAGGAGGATGTCTTGTACGTGGTGAAATCCATGTCCACCACGTGATTGTCATGATACAGTTCAAAATCTGTCTGCACTGGGAATAATGCTGAGGATTAGCACTTCATTATGACTCTTCATGGAGTACAAAGAAATACAGGAGGAAGGAAATTTGATGTAGAATTTATCTAGGCAAGCATTAAATCTCTCATTGTGGGATTCAACCAATGGTGGGTATGCACGTATGGCACAGATCCCAGTAATGTCATATAGCAACACAGTTGGAAACTCTCTCAGTGAAGAGCAAGGAAATGTCTTAAGTTATGATTATGTCTGTGATGTGATGTCAGCTTGGATTTGAATCCAAACTTGTTCAAACCTTTTCATTGTTCATGTGTTGATTTGTACTGTGGTCTGATGCTGAACAAACCATCTGGTTCCCAGGAAGGGAAACTCAGATCTGAGGCAAGGGGAGGAGCTGGGCTTTGTTTGAGTTTCATTCTTCTAAACAGAATGGATGTGACTTCAGGTCTTATTTTCAGATCTTGAGATTAGTTTTCCAGACTCTTAGATGTACTGAGCTTAATCAGCTTTAGATAAGATCATGAATACAGTCCTCAAGCTAATTTCATGTGATACATGACACTGTGACCTCTCCTTTGCTGAGTTACTTTTGTCCTACTGTCTTTCTGGGGACTATACATTTGTCCTATAATCTTTCTGGGGACCAAAATTAGGCTAACTGGCCTACAGTTGCCTAGATCCTCCTTGTTGCCCCCCCCCCCTTTTATTTTTTTTACTTTTTTCAGTCATCGGGAGCATTTCTTGATAACCATGGCCTTTTGAATATAGAGAACAGTCTTATGATGATATTGACTAGCTCTCTCAGTACACTCAGATGCTCCCCGTGTCATCACACTGACTTGTGTATGCCCAACTTGTTTTGGTAATTTCTAACTCAGTCTCCCTTTACTGTGGGTAATGGTTTCATTTCCACAGACTGCTGCCTGAGAGCAGATGTTGTCAGAAAAACAGAGACAAAAATGTCTCTAACTCTCTTCTGCATCATTTATCACTGGATCCCTTGCCCATTGAAAAGGGAGATTGTTTTTTCTGTCTTCCGTTTGCTGCATAAGTACTTATGGAAATCCTGCTTGTTGCTTTTCACGCTCTTTTCTAGTTTCAACACAAGTTTCAAGTTCTGGCTTTCATTTCAAAGCCGTATGCTTAAACAATGTTTCGTATTTCCCCTAGGTAGCTGCTCTCCACTTCCACCTTCTGTATACTTCAGTTTTTGCATTTGAGCTCAGTCATGTATTCCCTGTTCATCTATGCTGGCCATCTCACATGATTACTACACTGTCTGCACGTTGGAAAGGACTGTTGTACTTGAAGATCAGCTAGCTCTCCTGGGCTGTTATAGGACAGTCTTCCATGTGCCCTCACAAATCAGATTCCTGAAGAAGCTAAAACCAGTTATATTTGAAGCCTGGATCTCTAGTTCTGCTATTCCTCTCACTTTTTCTTTTTTTAAAGAAGGCTTCAGGAGGCTTTAGAAAGCTGGTTGATCAGGTGGTGTGTATCAGATGCCTACCATGACATCACTCATGTTGGTCTGTCCTTCACCAGCGTGCCTTCTGCTCTAAGGTAAAGTTCCATGCATGTTAACTGCTCCATTGCACAAAGTTCAGCCCCTCCTGCTTTCCTTATGGTCCCATCCTTGCTAAAGACTCTGTGTCTATCTGTTATAACACTCCGTTCATGAGTCGTACCCCATTATATATCTGTGACCCTAATGAGACCGCAGCTCTGGAACTGTTCATAGACAGTTTCTAATTTCTCCAGTTTATTTCCCATGCTGGGTGCACACACTTGAGATGAGTTGTTAGTCATGCAGCTTCCATAGAGGTAATGAGAGTGCCTCCATCATCATGAATTCCTCTGGGTGACTCTTCATTTTCCCTCAGGCCTCCACTTTTCTTCATGCATTGTCAGTATTCCCCATCAGTGTTGTTTAAAGTCCTCCTCACTGAATTAGCAAACCACTTTGCAAAGATGTCCTTCCCTCCCTTTGTCAGAAAGGGTTGTCAGACTCTGGAATGGGCTGCCCAGGGAGGTGGATGAGTCCCCGTCCCTGGAGGTATTTAAAAGAAGGATAGATGAGGTGCTTAAGGACATGGTTTAGTGGTGGGATGGCAAGGTTAGGTTAGCGGTTGGACTTGATGATCTTAAAGGTCTTTTCCAACCTAGACGATTCTATGATTCTATGATTCTATGATTTTGTCTGTCCCTCCTTAGGCAATCCTCATTCCTTAAAGGGAGTCTTGTGATCAGAAACAACAAAGCCAAATGCCAAGGATATTTTAGGTAAGAGGTCATTCATTTGCTCTAACTACTTTGTTTTCCTGGTACTTTTAATGGACTCTAGGTGTACATGAGATAGGTTCTAATACTTAGGAATAGAGTAAAACTACTGATTAGTTGTAAAGATGTTACAGGAATCAGTGAAAATATTGTGACTCATTTCACTGTAACCATAATTTCACCCTGAAATGCTGAATTGTTGGATTCTGTTAATATTTCCTTGTTACCACTGATTAATAATAATAATAAAAAAGATGTTATGTGCCATTCTAGGTGGAAATAAAAGTTATGCTAAAGCAACACCTTCTTCTGCCTCAGTAGATTATTTCACATGCACACACCCCCAAATGTGAATATTCCCATATTTTGATTCATTAACTGATCAAAAATAATGCATACCACATTTCTGAAGGCTATGTTTGGAATCTCAACTGTTCCCCCCCACCCCCCAAGATAAGTGTTTTACTGATTTTCTAACTTGGAAAGATGTAAGCAATGGAAACACTGCCTGATACATTTTATTGTAGAATCACATCATTTAATAAATGCATCACGGGCAATGTCTAAACTACATTTAGGAAGCATGATGGCATATCTGAAATAATGTAACTAGCTAGGGTAGCAATAGAGTGGAGATGGGGCAACATCAACTTCCAAGAAGGCCATAAGGTTGTGCCTTGGACTGTAGGCATTCATTAGCTATGAAACCTATGTTGACATCCATCCCACTGCATCTTCATTGTACTGCAGTGCTTTCCAAACTTGCTCTAGTCAAGCTAATTCAGGTTAACAAATGAACTGTTTTTGTTTCTCCCAAATGGGTTCTCAAGGTAGCCCTACTTTGACGTTACAAGAAGAGACAGAAAGACTTTGTGCATTATAAAATTAGAGATGAGGGTTCTAAATTCAGCATCGGCGGGGAGTCTTTGTCTTGTAGAAGCAAAATGCCAGCTTGGTCTCTGTGCAAGAAAGCTTTTCTGTGTAAGAAAACTCAAATGCTACTGTGAACCAGCAAAACCCATATATTGCTAGGGGAACTGAGTATCAAGAACTGTTTGCTCTTAAGGAGTTTAAAATTTAGTGAATGCTAAGGGAATATAGCTCCTGACTGAAAGTGCCTTGTTCTATACAAGTCAGCAGCTCCCAAGCCATGCTGCTACCTTGTGTCTTCTCTGTAACGCCCAGTGACAGCACAAGAGGCAAGGGGTGCAAGTTTGAACACAGGAAACTATATCTGAACAGCAGAAGACATGTTTTTACTGTGAGGGTGGTTAAATACTGGAACAGGTTGCCCGGAGAGGCTGCAAAGTTCCTGTCATTGGTGATACTTAAAGCCCAACTTTACATGGACTTGAGCAAACTGCTGTAGCCAACTATGCTTTGAACATGTGGGTTGGACTAGACAATGTCCACAGGTCCCTCCCAACTTCAATTATTCTGTGATAGTCATTAGTATCAGCTAATAACTTTTATTTGTACAAAATGGTCAATCTTCCTGAGTTCTTGCAAGCATTCCAGTCATTTGACTTCAGAAGCGTTGTTGTGATAATTTTGAAAGGCATAGGTAAGTGAAATGTAGTGACACATCCCACTCCACTTAGAGCACTGACTGTATAAAAGATCTGTCCTGTCTTTCCCTAAATACATTGATGAAACCACCAATCAGAATTTAAATGCACCTATAAATTGGCTGTGAGTTTTTTTAAATTTATTTATTTCGTTTATCCAAGCCTTGGATTAAGGTCAAAAGTAGAAATTATTAGTAAGGAGAATCTAACTTGGAGTGAGTCATCAATGATTTTATGATGTTGTTGCCATTCTTAGTATTTTAGAGATAAGCATCAGTGTAAGTGTGTAAAATACCTCTGTTCTTAAGACAGAGTCAGTTTCTAAAGTAAGCTTTTTTGTTTGTTTGTTTGTTTGTTGTTTTTTTTGTTTTGGTTTGGTTTTTTTGTGTGAATTTTCCATGAAAATCTTATGGACCATTTAAAAATCCAACAGCATTATGCTTATATTTTTCTTGACATATATTTTGTTAAACTGCTGTTTTATCTGATGACTTCTGTTACTCTTTTTTAGCATTTCTGCGTAAAGCATTCCTATGTAGGAGGCAAGAATAATCTTCCCTTGAAGTATTCTCCCACTTCCTTTTTTACATCAGCCATGTTTACGTTTTAAACACACACACCATGAAAGGTAATGATTGAAAAAATTGATTCTATTTTTATATTCTTGCTCTTCTCAGGTTTTTTGTATTGACTACAATACCAATATTGTTCTCCTGCCTGAAGTCAGTTTTTCTGGAGTCTTTGCATTACACAAGAATAGCAACTTTGTCGTGTCCTTTATAGTTACCTTCAGTCTTCTTAGAGCATTAGCTTTATCTTCTTATTCTTCACCATCATTATCATTATATTTCAATTCAAAGTATAGTTGTGAATTATTACTATAATTCTTCACCTCCTCCCTCCCTTTTTCAATGTAAGATACTGTAGAAATAAACCTGATACCACTATAAAAACATAACCTGAATAGACAATGCAAGCAGTATGTCAGAGAAAGGGATATATTAACAATAGAGCAAGTATATTGATAGTTTGTTAGATTTATGGTAGCATCGTCATTTTCCCTCTCAGTCCCTACTGAATGTGTGTGAGGTGGTGCCTCAGTTTCTATTGCTTATAAGAAACTGGAAAAGCCAATTTTAATTCTTCTGAGGGGGATTACTGTGTGATGGTGGTGCTTTTGAGAAGGGAATAAAGGAGAAGAAGTAAGGAGATAAGCATTGTAACAACTGTAAAATGGCTGAAGGGAAGTTTACGAAAAAGGTCACGGAAAGTCAGTGACAAAAGGAGGGGGAAATGGTCAGAACTGTACTGCAGAAAGTAGCTTGACACCACCAATTTCTGATATTCTTGGCTGAAGCCACTTGTCTTTTTTTTTTTTTTTTTTTTTTTTTTTTTTCCCCCTGTAAGCCTCAGGTTTTTTGGAATCAATCCAGTACAAATAAAGCCAATGACTCTGAATCCTCAGTCTGTTTGTTTTTTTTTTCTGTTCTCTTTGGGTGTTTTTCATCTCCTTTTCTATCATTGTTGAAATGTGTTTCCTTCCAGTTTGCCAGTGCAATTAGGTTATCACTGCATATTGTCGTCTGGCTTAGTGGGAAAGTAAATCTTTCCAAGTTAACATGGGAGTTTTGTTAGAACACTCAGAGTCATTAGATCATCTCACCAAAATCCACTGGCTGTGTTACAATGTTGAATAACTGTGTAGCCTTATATAAACAGTAGCAAATGTTTATATAATTGTTATCAATTCATTAGGCAATGAATTAGAAGTGTCCTTGTCTCCCTCAGATTGCATTTCCAATAGTATTTAAAACCAAAGAATATCCACAGAAATTTCACTCAGCTGCCTTGACAATGAAACTTGACAGTTAAGGCAAGAGTTATAGATGCTACGGATGTGATACCAGAACGGGGTCTCTTATGAAGCTGATCCCTTTAAGTTTACAATCCTCTGAAGAACTGCAGTGGTATTTATTAGATATACATCTATAAGAGTCTATTTTACATTGTTAGATGACTGGCTTCTGAAATCAGTCACAAAGTCCACCAGGTCAGTTCAAGCTCATAATACGTATCTTTATAAATAAATAAATAAATAAATAGTTTTTCAAGAAATAAGCAGTAAACTTTAAATATTTATTTCAGTCAACATTGTATTTAAGAAAATTACAACAAGGTCTTTATATACCTTATTAATTACTACACTGAAGTAATTATTGTGGAAAGAACCGAAAGTTGTCTGTGTAAGAGGTTTCCTTGCCATATAGTCCTCAAAGAAGCAAACTAACTGAAATCTAATACATGGCATTATGAAATCAGTATTTATTTATGGGGAGGAAACAAGCAAGGTGTAGTAGACACTTAAATTGGACAGAGTGGAGAAGTTCCCTTTGAAGATCTTAAATTATCTGGGATGATCCAGGCCCAAAGCAAAGCACATGCCTGCAGAAGGGGGATCTTGTCTGCACAACGTTTGTTTAAACTTGTGTGGACAAAACCTGGTGGTCTTCAAAGTGCTGCCCATCCCCTATTTACGGAATATAGTAGTTTAGTGCTTTTTCCCTGTATGCCTGATACTGGAGTTTAAGGTAGTTGCATATCAGTACTCTTATTTTAAAGAAGAAATAATTACTTGTAATTCCCATACTATGACTTAAAGTAATTATTGGTAAAAATATCTCTTAAATGAAGAGTCTTCTATTTTTATGCTGCAGGATTTATGTTCTACACAAGTTAAGCCATCTCTTCAGGTGAAATAGTTAAGCCAATATAAAGATATGAGACTCCTAGAATAATCCGAGTAGGAAACAATCCTGGAGTTATTCTAGTTCAACTCCCATCTGAAAGCAGGACTAACTTTAGATTTACACTAAGTTTCTCAGAGCCTTGTCTAGTCAAATTTTAAATCTCCAAAGACAGAGGTTCTTAGACTCTTTGGGCAACCTGTTTCAATATTTGACCATCCTTATTGTGAAAACTTCTGCTTTACATTCAGTGGAGATTTCTTTGGTTGCAACTCATGCCTGTTTGCCCCTTGTCATTTCTCTCTGCACTTCTGAGCAGTGTCTGACTCTTCTCAATAACTACCCATTAGGTAGCTGAAGACAGTCACTGTTGATTTCTGTGTCATCTAAGAATCTGACTTGGTATTCTTGCTGCCGTATATGGAAGACTTTTAAAAATATCAATACTTAACAATCAAGTCTGGTCATATTTGGTCATTCCTGAGGTAACAAGACTAGAAAACTTTATTTACAGGTCTCAGGGACCAAAGGAAAAACCTCTATTGCCATAATGAATTTATGTTGCAAAGACATAAATGGATTTCGGTTTGGTTCATAATTGTTACATATTCTGACTTTTCTTCCTTTTCTTTAATTCTCATCTTCTTTCCCTGATTATCTTTTTGAGACTTGAGGAATATGAGCAATTGAGTACTAAAGTGAAATTTAAGTCAGAAGCACAACCAGCTATACTAACAGAAACAAAGTGAAGTTTTTCAAACATTTACTGAATTGCAGGAAAATACAGTATAACCAGCACTGATGCCTCTAAATTGCAGTGGTTAAAATTGGATTAAATACATCCTTCTTCATTTTTCTAATTAACTACATACTGACCTATGGATGACATAGCTATTTTTTCTATTGGAAATTGGCATGGATACTGGAAGTGAACAAGGCAGTGATGTAGGGACAATCTACTGTACTCTGAAAACAAAGTCAGAAATGACTGAAATTGCAAGAAGTGTCAGTTTATCTTAAGTGACTGCATTTTCCTACAATTCTGGATTAATAAAGGGTGTAACCTTAATAACGGTTGTGAGCCACAGCAACCAATTAAAATTCAGCACAAAACCACTGCTGAACTGTCAGTATAGTACTGCACTGTGCTACACTGAATAAAACACTATGGTAGTTCTGCAAATGAGGCATTTTTCAGCTCATATTTATTGTTTATGAACAGTGTTTTCTGACAGTCTGGGAAAAGCCTCCAAGATTTTTATAATGCCCTGGTTGTATATTCCTTCCTGTAATGGATAAAATGGCAAGGATACAAGCATCAGCAAAGGCGTGTTGCTAAATGATTATCAGTAGACTTGGTCCTCTGCATATTATCACTGCATTTTGTGAATATAATTCATCCTTATAGTAAAATATTATCTCACAGCAAGCAATAATGGGGCTGGAACTCCGCACACTAATCAGACTGTAGTGATTGCTCATATCAGTCTGAACCTGCTTGTTCCACAGCAGAGAAAACAAATCTTATATCATCTCTTTGGCAATTCTGGTTTATGATTGCAATTATATGTACTAGGGACTAACGGTATTAATATAAAAAAAGCAATAAGTTTTAAAAAAATCTATGCAATGGGAAGTTTAATTACTCAGCTGAATAATAAATGTTAACCTGTTAATAGTACTGTGTGAGCTAAGAACAATATAATTGCTCTTGGTATTTATTTCCTGCTTTTTTTCCTAAGAACCATCAATTAGCAAAACATTTAAGTAATGTTACATACATGGTAGCTTCTAACAGAATTTATTTTCTCTGAAGATTTATGGACTTACCTGTGTGAATTAGAAGTAATCATCATAACTCCAAGCTCCTCCACTATGCAGAGTTCTCTACTAATGGTGTTGAGGACTATATCTTAATTAGTGATATTTCAGTATTATGAGTGTTTAATTTTAAATTAGCCATAATGTGAGTCACACTCATGTTATCTTGTGGTGGGCTAACCTTAGGTGGCTGCCAGACACCCATATACTACTCTCTCACTCCCCCTCCACAGCAAGACAGAGGGAGAAAATAAGATGAAAAAATCAGTGGATGAAGATAAGGACAGGGAGACCACTCACCAGTTACTGTCACAAGTGAAACAGGCTTGTATTGGGGAAGATTATTTTAATTCATTGCCAATGAAAAAAATAGAGTAGGATAGAAACAAAGACAAAACTAAAAACACCTTCTGCCCCATTTCTTCCTAAGCTTAGCTTCACTTTTTCATTCCTGACTCCTTTGCCTTCTCCCCTCCCCTGGGCAATGCAGAGGGATGGGAAATGGAGGTTGCAGTCAGTTTGTAATATTTCGTCTGTGCTGCTCCTTCCTCCTCACACTCTTCCCCTGCTCCAGTGTAGAGTCCCCCTCCCATGGGCTGCAGTTCTTCATGCTCTAGCATGGCTCCTTTCCGTGGAGTACAATCCTTCAGGAACAGACTGCTCCAGCGTGGTTCCCCTACAGGCCACACGTTCTGCCAGAAAACCTGCTCCAGCATGGGCTCCTCTCCATGGTGTACAGCTTCCTTCAGTGTATGTCCACCTGCTCCACCGTGGGGTCCTCCATGATCTGCAAGGTGGATATCTGCTTCAGTGGGGTCCTCCATGGGCTGCAGGAGAACAACCTGCATCACAATGGTCTGCATGGGTTGCAGGGGAACCTCTGCTCCAGTACCTGGAGCATCTCCTCCCCCTCCTTCCAGGACCGTGGTATCCGCAGAGTTTGTTCTTTCACATTTTCTCTGATTCCTCTCTCCCAGCTGCTGCATGGAGTTTTTTACCTTTTCTTAAACATGTTTTCACAGAGGTGCCACCGACGTTGCTGACTGACTCAGCTTTGGCCAGCAGTGGGTCCATCCTGGAGTCAGCTAGAACTGCCTCTGTCCAGTGCAGGGGCATCCCCTGGGCTCTTCTCACAGAAACCACCCCTGCAGCCTCCTCTATCAAAATCTTGCCACATAAAACCAATACATATCCTTACATATTTTTTTTTAAGGTTTGAAATATTAGTAGGTTACAACAATGTGCAATGATTGAAGCAGCAGGTTACAATGATGTGCAATGTGACCACATGAATCTAGTGTCAAGTATGTGAAGTAAGTATGAAAACTTGCATAAAACACAGAGCAGATTATCTTTTTTTCCTCTAGTGAAATCCAGTGAGGATAAAATGGAGGCAAGTCATTGACACTAACATTCCTATGCAGCACAGAGATACTTGAGCTAATCTTCACTGAGCTGAAAAATCCATGTAGAAAAATGAAGGACCATGTGACTGAACCAGCTGGTGTCCACAAATATCTTACTTGCATTTACATGGCACCACATTGAAACAACCAAGATCTTCTAGCTCTCCTGGCTTATGCTGAGCCAGTTTGGTGACAGCATCACAGGATGGCTGACAGGGAGTGATCACATCCAGGAGTGACTGACAGTTAATAGTGAAGCTAGTCAGGTGTGACACACTTCACCCAGGCATACCTTGCCTTTTGGAGGCAAAAGCACACTGCACATAGAGTCATAGAATCAGTTAGGTTGGAAAAAACCTTTAAGTTCATCGAGTTCAACTGCAAACTGAACACTGCCAAGCCCACCACTAAACCGTATCCCCAAGTCCCACATCTACACGTCTTTTAAATACCTCCAGGGATGGTGACTTAACCACTTCCCTGGGCAGCCTGTTCCAATGCTTGATAACCCTTTCAGTGAAGAATTTTTTTTCCTAATAGCCAATACGAACCTCCCCTGGCACAAACTGAGGATGTTTCCTCTTGTCCTATCACTTGCTTTTTTGGGATGCTGCCTTTTGAAGCTACAGTGTGCTGGACTTACCTGACAGGATGACTTTTTTAAGTTGTGCTGCCTACTTCCAAAAACTACTTGAATTGTGCAGTATTTCCAGATACATTTTGGAATTACAAGTTTTTATTGAATCAGATGAGAAAAAGTCAGCATTGCACCCTTGATTAATTCATTTGCTGAATATCAAAATAATTCAATTTTGTGATCTTTCCATAGCTTCAGTTCTCAGAGTGAGTTTTCATATTCAGTAATACACTAGCCTACATTACCTTGCTCACGTTTCTTTGATCTATTTTTTTCAGAGAAACAGCATGTTCTGTCAGATATGTACACACTCTGTCTACTATCTTGTTTGCATCAGGATTTCAGATTTATCTCCATGTACCTCAAACTATCATTTTAATGTGAGCATCCTAGAGCACAGCTCTGTCACAAGAAGTAAATTTAAAAGCAAATTCTGTAACTAAGTTCTGTAACCACAGACTCACAAAATCTCCCTACAGACCTCCGTGTAGAATATATCACAGATTTTATACCTTTTTTTTTTTTTTGTTAATAACGTTATATCTGGTGAAAAGTTCCTCAGGCCTTTGACTGTACTTCCCACAGCATTAAACCAGTGCTACTTCTGCCTTTCAATGCAGATGCTTTTGGGAATATACAAGGCAAAGATCTCAAAAAGATCGTCTACAGCAACATGTAGGTTGGTTCTGGACACTGGAGGTTCAGAAGGAAGATGTTAAAAATGGATGAATTAGTCACACATACATCTTTTCGTTTCTTCACCATGATGTGGAATATTTCTGCTTCCTTTAATAATCAGCTTTGGGGAGGATGAAAGCTTGCTTTAATGCAGCAGATGGGAGAACATCAGGGATGGTTTTAGGATACCTACTGCCTTTGTAAACATTATTATTTGATCTAATTTAAGTCACATCACATTCACAGAAAGTCCAAACACAGTCTTTTCTTCCTTTTTCTTTACATTAAATTATACTGTTTACAGATAAAATGATGTGCTTCACAGGCTGTGAAAAGAATGACAGAAAAACCCTACCACATTCTTTGTCAGATACCTGCCTATCTTTAAATGTAGCTGAGCAAACATGAGTTATAGTCTATAAAAATAGTTGTAGCTTCTTGTAGAAAAAGGCTGGTAGGAAGAATGTGCCACCATTCACTCTGGAAAACAAATAATCATGGAAGAGACAGTGCTCCCATTTTCTTCTGGACACATAAGTGATGCAATTCAGTTTAACTTAATCTCCAGGCACTAAAAACATTTTAAAAACCGTACAATAGTATACAAAGCATCTTTTTTTAAATTTAGCATTTGAAGACCCATTCACTTTCACCCATGGTTAGATCACATATCAGTTGGTATTATCACCCATTTGAAGAAAAGACGGAGGAAGACATTGTAGGAAAATCAACAATATTTTGTACTATTAAACCCATTAAAGTGATAAGTTTCTTTCCAAGCACTCCATTGAAAATATCTAAACTTCAGAATTTCAAATTTTAGAATTTTTAGCCAAAGCACCATACAGCTTTTTGGTGTCACTTCTGCAAACATGAATGATCTGAGTAGAGTTAACAGACACAGCCAACAGATGAGGCAATTTGTGCAGCAGTTCATGCAGAGGGGTACAAAGATGGGGCCACCAATCATTCTCAGAGCAGCGTACACATCCTTATCTATGGAGATGACATGCCATGGCATGATCTCCAGCAATCACTGGAGCAACTGGTCCTGTGATGTTGGAGCTTCAGAAGGAGGATGTAGCCTTGCAAGTCTCAGGCTGCAGGAAGCTGTGGGATTACTTTCTGAGGCCAGGGAAGATTCATCTCCTAACCTACAGGAGGTCTGCAGATGTTGAGGAGTTATGCTGCTAAATGAAGGAGCTGCAGGTGGAGGTCAGCAGACTGTGTATCAGGAAAGGAGAAGGAGATTGACCAGTTCATCTCTGAGACCATGCTGCTTCAAAGACCCAAATCACCAACTGTTGCGGAAGAGTCTGTGCCTGTCAGGTTGGAAAGTGAAAATTCCTTTGTTGGCATTGGCTGGAAGCTGGTGACTTCAGGCACCAGGAGGAAGGTTCCTATTACAGCCTAAAATATGCTATTACACAACAGATTGACTGCCCTCAGAGCTGATGAGGAGCAGGGAGTTTTGACCAATGAAGCACCCAAACTATTTGGCCCTGAGCCACACAGCAGAACCAAGAGAAAACAGTGAACGACAGCAGTGGGAGACTCCTTGGGGAGAACAACAGAGGTGTCCATCTGCTGACCTGATCTGTCAGCTAGGAAGGTTTACTGCTGTCCATAGATCACTTTCAGGAACTTGTAGAAATGCTGCCAAGGTTTGTCAGGCAGTCAGACTATCATCTCCTGCTGCTCTTTTGTGTGGGCACCAATGGCACCATATGGGGAGACCTGGATGGTATCGAGTATGACTAGATGGCTCTGGACAAGATGATTGAGGACATAAGGGACTAGCTAGCCTTCTCCTTGATCCTTTTAGTGAGGTGAAAGGGAGCCTTGTTAAGGACTCATGACTGTTTGGAGGAGAGTAAGATACCAACTTCTGCACCTGAGAAAGAATAAACCTATGTCTCAGTATAGGCCAGAGGCTGAACAGATGGAAGAAGGAATTTGGTTGCTTGGTGGACAACCAGGTGACCACAAGACATCAATGCACCCTTGCAGCAAAGGTCAATGGAATCCTTGGAATGCATTGGGAAGAGTATTGCCAGTAGGTCAAGGGACATGATCCTTCCTCTCTGCTCAGCACTGGTGAGGCCACATCTGAGCCAATGTCCAGTTCTGGGCTACCCATTATAAAAAAATAAGGAGTTACTGGAGTGAGTCTAGTGAAAGGTAATAAAGATCATTAAAGAACTGGAGCATCTCCCATATGGGGAGAGGCAGACACAGCTTGGACTCAGCCTGGAGAAGAGCAGGCTCAGGGTGATCTTATCAATATGTATAAATACCTGATGGAAGAAAATAAATAAAAGGAAAAAAAATTGACTCTTCTCACTAGTTCTCAGCAGAAGGACATGAGGCAATGGACACAAATGTGGAAAATTCCATCTAGACATAAGAAAAAATGTTTTTACTGTTAAAAAGGTTTAAAATCATGCATTTGTTAGAAAGGGATGAATGATACAATGTTCACTGGAATCAGATTCTAGAACAACAGGCCTATTCAGAGACAATTTAATAAAAAAGGCCTTAAAACCAGAAAAATGCCCTCTTTCAACAACTAAATTTTGGGTTCTTTTTCCTCCCAGTGACACCAGTGTAAATCTGGAAGGAGCATACTGAAGCCAGTTACATTATTTCATAGTGATACTTGAGTACAGGAGAACGCAACACTGCCATTACTGACAGTGTTTGATTCTGACTGTTGCTTACTTGATTGCAGAGTGCAGCGTGTGGATTTGAAGAGCCTTCTGCCCCCAGGTTGTATGACTTCTCTAAGCAGAACTTTTATCCTTTCATCCTTTTACTCTATAGCACTTTGTGAAAAAGAATGAACTGAGGAAGTCAGGAGTGTAAATGGCAACTCAGAAAGAAGTGTAAATATCGATATAATCCTCGGCATATGAAGAGAGTTCAGAGATACGGAATTTCTTTTTATGTATTTTCAGACAGTTCTTGTTCACACTGGCCATGTCTGCAAGCATTCCAATGGGAAACTATCTTAGTATAAGGGCTACAGGATCTAGCTCATTATATCTTATGAAATTTCCTTCACATTTTGGTTACTAGGACTTTGTACAGTCCACTAAAAATTTTGGAATATTTATCATTACTACTAGAGGGGATCATCAGTGGCACTTTCAACTTATTCAGCCCTGGCTGATTTTAATAGCCACAAATAAACCCAGGTACGGTCTGTTTTTCCTACCTGTGCATATTGAACTTTCTACTCTGGCAACATTCACAGCCAAGTATAAAAGACAGTAGTGTATTAAGATGTAAGAAACCTTCCAGGAACATAACAGATGTTGAGTCATTGACACATCATTCAGTCACCCTATATGTGTCCCTTATGGAAAACTGCAGTTCTTTGGTCCAATTTCTCATTGCACTACCCTCATGTTCCTAGATGAGCTGCAGTGTTTCTTCCTGGGAGATTGTTCTGCTGGACATTTACACAGATTTACATTCACATTCTAGGATGAACTATACAGTAACAGCAGAGCAAATTCATTCCATCAGTGTTCTAAGAGGACAATAGAGTTCTGATGGTAAAAACTATAGGATCGGTAATTATTGCAGGCTGACTGTTAATATAGTCCTTCAGTTCCTTGAAGGCTTCCAAAACTCCAACACCAACAGCATCCAACCATAAGTCAAATAATAATTTGATTTGCTCACACATACATGAAATCAACTTTAATTTACTTCTCTTCTGTTGTCTTTAATGAAGATTCATTTATACTGTCAACCAAACAACATCAAGTCCTTTCTAAGACTGGGAGAAGAGCAAGTCAGAGAACAAGAAAATAAATAATCAGTTGAGGAAAAATTGAATACAAGTAGAAAAAGTTAAAATGAAAAAAAATACAGCCATTGACAAATATGGCAGGGTAATAGTGAATACAACCGAGGGAAGTATCCATCCTCTTATCATAGAATCATAAAATCATAGAGTCATAGAATCATTTAGGTGTGAAAAAACCTTTAAGATCATCAAGTCCAACCATTAACCTAGCACTGGCAAGTCCACCATTAAACCATGTCCCTAAGTACCACATCTACACATCTTTTAAATATCTGCAGAGATGATGACCGCTTCCCTGGGCAGCCTGTTTCAATGATAGAAAACCCTTTCATTGAAGTAATTTTTCCTAATCTCCAATCTAAACCTCCCTTGGCACAACTTGAGGCCATTTCCTCTTGTCCTATTGCCTGTTACTTGGGAGACCAACACTCACCTGGCTACAACCTCCTTTCAGGTTTTTTTCAGCTGAGGATGTTGATGAGATATCTGGGAGCATATTGCCTATTATTCATTCCATTTCCCAATGTATTACAAGCACATAGATACTGAAAGGTACACACACATATATGTATCTGTATCTATATTTTTTCTTTACACACAGACAAAAACATACTACTAGTGACTTTCAAACAAGCAAGTGAGAATTTATTACTGAATTTTAATGGCAATTAGATGTCTAACTTCCTTAAACTCCATTGAATAAAATCCCATTAGCATTATCATGTTGGCAAAATATAAAATAATTGTGATATCTCTTGGCATAAAGCTTTTTATTATTGCTTTATAATTATTTTGTTTTTCTTCTGCAGCGAAGGTATAAATATATTTAAGCAATAAAAAAAGTTTTCAGCAATTCACTGGTCCACTTAACTCAAGTTTTCCTGTAAGAAATGCATAAAATGAAATTTAGTTTCTAAAGGCAGCAGTTAGTACATTTCCCCTCATATTCTGTTAAGTGTCATTATTTTAAATGAAAACTCATCTATTACTTCTGAAACATAATGCATGTGACTCTATTGAAAATACAGATTTGGAAATTATTGCTACATTGATACAGGAATATGTACCTGAGACAGGGATATGCTCATTTTCTGTTTATGACCAATTCTACCTCATGAGAGAAGCTTTTTGCCGACGATGTTTCTAATTTGTCATAACTTATGAGCAGCCTGACAAGACAGCACGTGCCAGGGACTGGGGGATGGGCTTAACCATAAATTTCACAAACATTTAGTCAATTATTCTTTTTCAATTGGATTTTCTGCATAGTTCATTGACAGGAGATTAATGGAATTTGCTGTTTACGCAGTATTTTTTTCTTCCATGCCTGCTCTGCAGCTGCTGTTAGAAGGATCCTTGAAGTCACATTGTGAAGGCTGTGTTATGTGAAAGAACGTTTTACAACTGAATGTTGTAAAGATGGGTTTTGTCAGACTGCATTGTGAACTGCCGCCTCACAGAGTAGATAGTTATCAATGACAGCAGTAAACACATGGAGTAAAATGCATCACATGAATAAGTGTGTAGCAGTTACTAGAAATATGATTAGTTTGCTACTACTGGGGAATCTAAACAAACATTTGACACACCATCTTATGAGAAAGAAGAATCTTTTTATATAATAACACGGTATCATACATGCATTCTGGAATTTTTTTATCTTTTTTTTTTTTTTTTTTTAATTAAAGGCTGCAGGTCTTTCATCATTTTCTTGAACATACTGACTGTGCATTGAATATTGGCTATGCAATTCTAGGTGGGATTCCCTAGTTTTATATGCATACGTATGAAACTTAGGTATCTGAAGTGAGATGGTCACCTAAGGATCCCTCTATTCTCAAATGGCAAGGTACAGATGTTTCCAAACAAGGATTCATTTAACTTGAATCTTTGCCTAGGAGGAGTTAGACCATGCTCTAGATGGCACTTCTATCCATTAACTGAAAGGGAAAGTAGGATGAAAAGGTCTGACTTCCAGACATCTACAGTAAGGGCAGACAAATCCCACACATTGTTTCCAGAACTGGGCATTCTAAAAGACCAATTCTTACTAGTATTGTGTGTGATTCAGTAATAGCAGTAATTTATTCTGGAATTCTGTAACTTCTGGACAAATATAAAAGCTTAAGTATAAGAAGCTTTTAAAAGGCTTTTTGGGTTTGGTGTTTTGTTTTTTTGTTGTGTTTTATTTATTTATTTATTTTCAGAGATCTTTTTAGTTTTTTAACAAAATGTTTATTTACTAAAGAACTGAATATTGAGGGATTGTACAGAGATAGTGAATGAGTACAAGAACTTACTTTTATTTGTTATCTTCAAATATAAAACCAGAATTTTAAAAGAAAACAAAAATAGTATTTTTTAAAATGCATAAAAAGGAAAGATATTTTCATAGTATACATTAACAGCCTTTGTAATTCCTTACCATAAGACATAAAGAGATCAAGAACTTAGAACACTACTGGTCACCATTTTTATCCAACTAAAATGGGATCAGGCAAGCATTGTTGCTAAATAGATTCGAACTGAGAAAGACTGTGTGGTGTATTTTCCCCAGCTCATTCAAGATAAATAATTAAAATGTCAGGGTCCTCCCAGGCCACAGGTTCTACTGACTTGAGTATTGTTTCAAAGGAAGGTGTTTGCAAGTTTAAATACTAAGGCTATTTGGTCAAGATTCAAGCTAGTGAGGTTTCTACATCTATTTTTACAGCTATGAATACAGATGCATTTGTGCATACAGAGCTCAGAGTCTTCATATTCTATACTTTTCCATTGAGAGGAAACATTTTGTGTAATATGAGCTGATGTTTATTCACCGTAATTTGTCTTTTGCAGTAGGAAATGCCTTGAAAGGAGGAATTTTAGGGCTTCTCAGACTAAAGCCCATTTCTTTTATTTGTCCTCATGCCAACCTTTTTCTCCTTTTTTTTTTTTTCCCTTTTTCACCTTTTTTTCCTTTTTTTTTTTTTTTTTTTTTTTTTTTTTTAATGTCTTCCTCACTTCCTCAGTGTCAGAAAAAGGAACCGGACAGTTCAGCAAGGCATAGCACAGCTGAATACCTGCAGGGGCAAGAAGGAGTGGAAACACTGATGAGGACATTTAGGGAGCATCTTTGAAACTGTTAGAGTTACAAAACTGAATATTAAATCACTACTCTGAGAAACTGGAACTGATTTATCTTCAAAGCAAGAATTTTCATTATCTATTTCCTAGCTCCATAACTGTCAAGGTTACCTGTATCACATCAAGAAAACATTCTTAAGCAAAAAATCTTTCCTTTACTGTAGAAGGTGTTTCAAGCATTTCTGATCTCTGTGGAATTAGAGTTTATAGCCATAGTCAGCTATGATTTTGCTTATGGACCTAAAAGCCTCACAACTTTGTGTCTATTTTGCAAGTAATGTTTTTAAGAACATTGTGTTAACAGTGTCTTGAGGGCTGATAAGCAGATGTGTCTTACATTGCGGTCAATGAAGAGATTTTGTGTTCTTACCCATTTTTCCTTGGTTCTTGTTCAAGCAAAATTATTGAGGGAGCAAACTGAGAGCCATATTTCTTTTCAAGAAAAGCTTTCTTCTATATTTTATTGAAGCTAGCAAAAAAAAATAAAAAAATACTCAGCAATTCAAACTAGAACAGGGCAAAAT
Source organism: Aramus guarauna (assembly GCA_013400195.1). NCBI lineage: Eukaryota > Metazoa > Chordata > Aves > Gruiformes > Aramidae > Aramus > Aramus guarauna. Next base: position 76,001 of record VXBL01009549.1, read on the forward strand.
TTCTGACAAAATATTTCTGAAATATCTCATTAAAATATTTATGAAAATAACATGTTTGGATTGAGACAGTTAATTAATTAATTAAGCTCTTTCAAAACAGAAAATAACTTTTTATCATTTCCCATACAAAAGCTTTAATTTTTAACTGAAATATATCACCACTTATTTAATTTTCATCTTGAAATCTTTGGTTTCCAGTAAATTTCTTGTTTTTTAATGTGCATTTTGATGCTTTTCCAAAGATATATTTTTGCATCTTTAATAAGCTACTTACAATAATAATAATAAAAATATTTAAGAATAAAGTACTTTTTTTTGCTATCTAGTGCATTCTAGTAAAAATAAATTACTTTCAGTATGAACCCTAACTACTTTTCCTCCAGAATTTAGGAAATACAGGTAAATCCAAAACCCTACTTAGTTACACAGTATCCTGAGGACCATCACTTTTTTGAGAGCAATTTCCTTAAAAAAAAGAGGACTTTCGTACTGCTGGCTGTAGGTGGTGCATAAATCAGAAGGCAGTGAACAGGGCATGAGGTGAGCACAACAGCTTGGCAAGCATCGAAAAAAAGGAGAGTTCAACCATGCTACAGTATAATGTAGTGAAAGTTATTTTAGCAAGACACCTCAAATTTGGGAGCATACTTAAGATCATACATGATCAAAAGTAAAGACATCATGAAATTTATTCTATATTTGTATGAAAATAGTTCATAGAATCATAGAATCATAGAATGGTTTGGGTTGGAAGGGACATTTAAAGGTCATCTAGTCAAATCCCTCCTGCAATGACCAGGGACATCTTCAACTCCATCAGGTTGCTCAAAGCCCCAACCAACCGGACCTTGAATGTTTCCAGGGATGGGGCATCTACCGCCTCTCTGGGCAACCTGTTCATATGTTTCATCACCCTCATCATAAAAATTTTCTTCCTTATACCTAGTCTAAATCTACCCTCTTTCAGTTTAAAACCATTATCCCTTGTCTTGTTGCTATAGGCCCTACTAAACAGTCTGTCCCCATCTTTCTTATAAGCCCCTTTTAAGTGTTGAAAGGCTACAATTAGATCTCCCCAGAGCCTTCTTTTCTCCAGGCTGAACAACCCCAACTCTATCAGCCTTTCCTCAAAGGAGAGGTGCTCCAGCCCTCTGACCATTTTTGTGGCCCTCCCCTGTATCCACTCCAACAGCTCCATGTCTCTCCTGTGCTGAGGACCCCAGAGCTGGACGCAGTACTCCAGGTGGGGTCTTGTGAGAGTGGAGTAGAGAGGAAGAATCACCTCCCTTGACCTGCTGGCCAAACTTCTTTTGATGCAGCCCAGGATACAGTTGGCTTTCCGGGCTGTAAGCACACATTGTCAGCTCATGCCAAGCTTTTCATCCACCAGTACCTCCAGTCATTCTTGGTAGGGCTGCTCTCAATCCCTTCACCCCCCAGCCTATATTGATACATGTGCAGTTGGCCTTGTTGAATCTCATAAGGTTCACATGGGCCCACTTCTTGAGCTTGTCCATGTCCCTCTGGATGGCATCCCATCCTTCAGACATGTCAACTGAACCACTCACCTTGGTGTTGTCTGCAAATTTGATGAGGCTGCACTCGATCCCACTGCCTATGTCATTGATGAAGATATTAAACAGTATTGGTGCCAATATGTACACCTGAGGAACACTGCTTGTCACTGATTTCCATCTAGACATTGACCACTACCATTTACCATCCAGACAATTCCTTATCCACCAAACAGTCTATCCATCAAATCCATATCTCTGCAATTTAGAGAAAAAGATGTTGTGATGGACCATGTCAAAGGCCTTACAGAACTCCAGGTAGATGACATCCATAGTTCTTCCCTTGTCCACTGATGTAGTCACTCCAGCGTAGAAGGCCACTAGGTTGGTCAGGCAAGACTTGCCCTTGAAGTCACGCTGGCTGTCTTGAATAACTTCCCTGTCGTCCATGTGCCTTAGTTTATCTTCTTGGACAATCCGTTCCATCATCTTCCCAGGCACAGAGGTAAGGCTGACAGGTCAGTAGTTCCCAGTTGGCCTAAGTATATGGAAAAAAGTAATTTGGATTTCATCTATATATTTCTAGCTTCCCTTTCCTTTCATACAAACCCTGTAAAAACTGGTTTTCAGATACTTATTCTGTGTTTAGTAGTTCTGTCAATTAATTTGACAGCAAACACTTTATTATTTGTGTTTATTTTCTTTTTACTTGGTACAGCACAGTCAGATTAAGTTAATTTGTAGTAATATATTGTCATTTCCTTCACTTACAGAGCTGAAGTAGAGACTGAACGTAATGATTTCACTTGACTGTAATACTTGAACTACTTTATGCTCCTGTGCTTCATACAGCTCTTGGCTTGTATGATTCCTTTCAGAATTTTGTGGCAGCTTGTCTTTGAATGTGGCTGAGAAGTCAGATTTATTTTCATTGCAACAATCTGCCACAGCATTTTGTGTAGGTTTTTCTTCCTCCAAGTACACAGCTTTCATGTTTCTTCCCGCCCCTCTTAAAGGAGTGGCTTTGAAAACTGGCAGTTTGCAGTCTGGAAATTCAGTGTTCCACTTCAGGATATTTAAGCTGGTTATATTTCAGCATATTCTCTTTTATGCTTAGAACTACTGCCCAGATCTAAACCTGTAGCAATCAGTGAGTTCCATTTTCAGGAGATAAAAATTAAAAACAAGCAGAACAGAAACAGTAAGTGAGAAATGTAAATTTCAAGTTTCCTCAATCACTTTTACTATTAGTTTCACATTACGGTACTGAGTTAGGTCTCTTATTTGAATATAGCGATCTTTAAGTTTTAAAAAAATCCCAAAATTTATTTTTAATTCTGGAAGCTGATTATAGGGGAATTTGATTGTTAATGGAAAAGCAGAGAAGCAGTAGCATGCAGCAAGCATTTTTTTGTAATGGTTTTGAAGACACTTGTTGCTTATACATGATTTTTCTTAAGCAGCTAGGAGATAAGATAGACACCTTCATTCATCACTGTTCAATCATATGATAGCAGTTATGGGGAAGAAAGTATTCCTTATTCTGCTCTATCACACTGTCAACCCTGGGGATTCTTTTTTTTTTCTTTCTTTTTTCCTCCTTTTTTTTTTTTTCTATATGAGTGTCAATATTTCTGTATAGTTAAACGCACACATAATTTTCACATTAGCATTTTTAATATAGGCCATGTATATATTATCAGCTAAACATATTTACTAATAATTCTGAAAATGTTTTTGCCATTAATTAAGTGAGTCTGGTTTTATGTGCTTCAAGATCTTCTGACCTCTCTTTTCAGCTGCAGCATGATGAGCCTCCACTCCAACAGCAGAAGTGTTAATTGGTGCTGTAGCTCAAGAAAGACCTCAGCTCTTGGAAAGTTCTTTTTGCGTAAACAGCTGAACATTTTTGATGTAAAACTAAAAGGAAAATACAGACAATTCAGATATGTAATTAATCAGTTTCAATTCTAGGATGGTTAATTTTAAAGTTTCAGTCCTTTTTATCAACTAAATTCTGGAACTATTAACATGAGTAGGAGTGTGACCCTAATTTCCAAAGTCGTTTTCATTTGTTTTATGAAAGCGTGTGTACGTGGGTGGAACTATATGATGATGACAGCTGTGAAATAATATCAGTCATCTGATTCTTCAAGTGTACTGTCAGGAAAATAAGAGAAAATAAATATTCTCAAGTTTCAGGGGACATGAAATACAGTTTAATTTGAGCCATGCTGTTGAAACCGTAGAGGAGCTGATATAAAATATGCTTACTCCATGTAGTAATGATAATCCTTATCAACCCAATTCAAACGATTAAAGATTAATCATTTCACATTAGAATGAAAGGAGCTTTAATTTCCCTCTCACTTTACTCTTGGCTTTCCAAAAAGTTTTAGTGTCAACAAAAACAAATAATATATGTCATCCAGACTATAATTCTTTTTTTTCCACATACCATAATTAAAGTTGACATAAAATAAACCAAAATTCAAACAGTAAAATATACAGTCAAAAACCTAGTGAAATAAGAATAAAGGACAAGCTTCCCCCCCGCCTTTTTTAAGAAAAACATCCCAAACTCGTTGAGAATTGACATTTTTCTTTGAATATGAGTTTTAAAGAAAAATAATTTTATTAGACTTGGATGTCTGCTTCAAAAACAAAATATGGACTGAAAATATATTCAATTTTTTGTATTATTAAAAGGTATTAACTCCCTTATAACTAAATTATAGACAGTAATAGCTAGGTTCCCCTTCTAGTTATTTAACAACTTGTTTCAAATGCTGGATTTGGAGCTTAGTCTCATTTGCCTCTTTCAAAAGAGTTTTCAGTTAAAAGAATAAATAAATAAATAAAAAGAGTAATTAATAAATAGTTTGTTTCAATGGTCTTTGGCTCCACCTTGTGTCCACTGTGCTTTCCTAACGAATCTGACATGTCATGTAAAAAAAGAGAAAGAAAAAAAATGAAATTAAATTTACTGCTTAAACTTAGAGGGAAATTTTAGCATTGGCATCTGTGATGCTGGATGTGACCTCATCACTGAGGAATGATGAAGCTCAGTAACTCTGATGTTTTCCATTTTTTTTTTTTTAAATAAATAAAAAATACAAAATATGTAACATTTCAAATAGAGACATATATGATAAACTACTCAGAAATGTTTTTTGTGTATACTTCTAAAGCCATTATTTACTGGAATAAATCTTCAATTTATGTGAGTGAATCCTGCAGTTGTGTCAGAGTTTGAATAGGAAAAGTAACGTGTGGCAAATGGCAATGCACTCTGCTCATACACAGTAGATTGTGTCTAAACTTTGAAAGAAGAACCAGATTTTGTGATGACTATTTCAGGTACAGCTACATTACTTTAAAGTTACTTTCATGAAGACTAACCTGTCTCTTTTAGGTTCTACTGTACTAAAAGTGTTTCTCCACAAAAGGCCCCTGTAATCTTATGAAGAAGTGTCTGACCTAAAGTTAGGCAGATACCTTTCAGATGAAGTGACATGTAGAATTTCAGTTCCTGTATCATGCCTTTTTATGCTTTTCTGCTCCTCTTCAAAGTTATGCTGACAATAATGTGCAGTAAAGTCAAATATAACTGCTAGAGCAGCAAGTATGTGTAATGATTTTTTTTTTTACCTGATTTACCAATATTTCCTGGGGTTATTCACCTGAATTCAGTCAGTGTTTCTCTCTTTCCTGCACTAGTAAAGAGTTGTTTGTCAGGTGTTTTTACCCACTTGGAAGTGAACGCTATGCTTTGCCATTTCATGTATGTGTCTTATCTTGTGGTGCACATCAGATCATCCAAACACCTTCAAAGACACCAGAGATATCAGTTGAGAGTTTGGGCTTTTGGAAACTTCTCTCATGAATTTGAAAAGAGGCTGATTTTTGAAGCTTCATTATATGAAGTGGGTGCCTCAACACAGCCAGTAGCTACCTCAGGAATCAAGAATATCTCAGTTCTTCTTAAGTTACCCAGTATACTGTAAGAATTATAGTTTCCAAAGAGCTAACATACAGGAAAGGCATATTTTAGATTACACTCTAGGAGGAAATGGAATATGTTTGCAATAAACAAATTCATCTCTGTGTTTTCTCAATTCTATTGATTTCATTCCTAGCTGTATCTGCTCAGCTATTTCCATTTACTCTTTTTTTTTTTTTTAATTCAGTTAGTTCTAAGGCATTATTAAACTTTTTTTTTTTTTCTTTTTTTGTCCTCAACAAGAGAGAAAAAATAGGAGAGTGCTCCATGGGGTGAGAAAGGAAAGGAGAAAAATTCTGTGCTCATTTTGCTATATTGTTCTCCAAATTACACAATTTTCTTCCCCCAGATCTCTTCCTCACTTGTCTCTGGGATCTGTCAGAGAACAACTTCTCTGAAGCAGAGGAAAGCAAAGGACTGAGAAAATGAGTGTGCAGACCAGAGCATGGGAGCTCATTACTGACATTACCGTTCTCTCTGGCTTCTGTTAAAGAGCTGTCATTTCCTGATGTAAAAACCACAGATTGAATGCTGATCACCATGGAAGCTAGAGACTGATCTCTATGAGAATACACCAGTCTGGTGTACAGATTTTCAGTAACTTTCAGGGGTTCCTATGTTTGATATTAGTGGTTTAGGGCCAGTGGAATTCATCCTACCAATTCTTTTGCTTTATTTCTTTTCTGGTCACGCAGCTTCTTTTCTACTCTTCATAGCTTCATTAAAAAATATTCGGGGTTGCTCTCAGCCATAAGAAAGAAAGTTATAATATAGCTGGGAAGGCATTTTAAGCTTAAATTTATTCAGATCTGATTTACTACTGCAAGGTACTTTAGCAAAGAGACTTTGGCACAAATGGTAAGTGTCACTATTTTTCATGGCCAAACTGAGAACATCAAGACTCTTCACTTCCTGCCTAGAAGGACACACACAACTCAGTGTAATGATTCGTAAGTCCATCATTTTAGCACATGCTAGGGAATAAATAATTAGAATATGCAATCTTCTCTGTAAAATAACTCTACAGAGTACAGGCTGCATCTGTATGGCATGAGTCATTTTTCCCTGTGCCCAAATTCTCAACTACTGGATGAAGTTATTTTTATTGTAATTGTTTTAATTTTTTTATTTAAACACATTCCATCTCCACCTAAGGTTCTGAGAAAACAGAAAATTATGTAGATTCCAAAATACATGGTAATAATGGTGTATAAACATCTCATTTTCTCCACAGAAAAGTAAATGAAGTTGTATCTACATACCTGAAGTCTACTACGAATTGAAATAAAACTCTTTATACCAAAGAACAAAGAGTTGTTGCACCTTTGTAGTCTTTAATGATTATGTAAAGAGGATGTTTAGAAGTTTTTAAAGTACTAAATACAGCCTTGTTTTGTTTGCTTTCAATCAACCTACCTTGACCTTTAGAAGACAAATTGTTGTTGGTATTTGCATGCTTTTAATCCATGAGTTCTAATGAACGTGAGAGCTTTGCTTCCTTTCAGAAAATATGGGTTTAGGCATTAATGTAAGGTACACCCTTTAAAAAACTAAGTTATAAACTTAACACATTATTGATTCATTTCCCCCATGGAGAGGAAAAAAAAACAGTTTTTTCTTCTTACCATTCAACTGTCATATTTTCACTGCTGGATGAAATTGAGCTAGTGAGTCAGCACTAGGTCATAGGAGGAGAGGACGTCAAGAGTGCTTCCAGTGTAGTGCTGATGGGCTTTGTCTTGAAGAGTAAGGAACTCTTGAGACTTACAGAACAAGAATTTTTGGGGAAAACTACAAATTCCTAGTCCCATTGCTGGATTCTCTTCTCTTACTGCTTGTTCCTGTAGCAGCTTTAATGGAATCTTGTCTTCTACTTCTTGGTTAGGATCCATATCAGCAATTATTTGCTGTTTCCTAAAACAGCTGAGGGAACTATTCTTGGCATTTCCATATTCATCTAATTGTCCCAATAATGTCAAAGCTTATAATTCTTATTAAGTTATTGTTCCTTCAAGGAAGTATTGTTTTAATATGCTGTTATTCTCCTTTATTTTAACAGCAGTAAAACACTTTTCAGCGCTAAGTCTCTCATATATCCTAGCCTGTTAAATCACTTTTCTTTCTCTTCACTGATTCTTATTTGTTGATATTCTTCCATCTAGGTGGCTGAATTGCTGAAATTCTTCTCTAAAGCTTGTCTGTTTCTGAATAACATCCCAGGAAAGAAGAGTGGGCAGAAGCTGCTAACTTTCTAATGTGAAGAACATTGTATGTCTTCCCTGAAAAGTTTGACATAACTTCTGGGATTTATCTCATGTATATTTATATGTTTTTACATTATTGAATGACATCTCTTCCTCTGGTTTTGTTGCTTTGTGGTTGGTTTTTTGTTTGTTTGTTTGTTTGTTTTAATATTTTGATCAGAATAAGCACACTGTATTTCCTGTGGAGAGAGAACCATCCTAAAAGTGCCTGTTCATCTCTAATTATTATTAAGGGTACCTAGGGTGACTAGCTCAAAATTGCTGTCTATATTTGGTCAGATTAATCTTCATTAAGTAGCCAAATTCTTCACGAACGTTTAGGTGTCTTTTTTTTTTTTTTTTTTTTTTGAGGAACCTGTAAGGATTAGATTTCAAATAAGTAAGACTTTGGGTTTGTAATTTTGGATTTAAGTTCATAAATTAACTTTAACATTTTACTTAAGAAGTCCCTGTATTCTTTTTCAGATATATCCTGTGGTATCTTTTGAAAATCCCATTTATTTACTCTGTGGGAACCTGAATACATTTAATAATTTGCCTCTAAACTTTGCTGCTGTAATGAGATGCTGACTGAAAGTTGGTGACTTACCTCATCAGGTCCCAGTCCTGTACTGCATTTAACTCTGAAGCATGAGTAATCTCATCCAAACCAATTCACAAATTCATACATACTTAAATGCTTTATTCAATCAGGGACTAAAATGTGAACATTTCTGTGTCTTCCCTATCATTACTATAACACTATTTATAGCTATATTTCCCAAACTCACTCAGGTGTACAAACCTGAGCCCTTACACTTTCAGCTGATTGATTACACACCCTATTTATGGTTACACCCACATACTTGCTCAAAAAAGCTTATTAATATAAAGTAATCCTGTAGTAGCAGTATTGAAACTGTAGCTATTATACTACTATATATTACTCTGTTATCTTAATTTTAAAAATACGTAAAAAATATGGGTTAATAAATATAGAATGATTTTGTGGAGCTTTCAAAACTGGGAAAATTTTATATGTATTTATTGCTTGGAACAATTATGTGAATCCATATAGTTCCTCTCTGGGCTTTCATAGTCACAAAATAGTCAGAGAGGTTGCCACAATAGCAGATGGCTTTAAGAAGCTGAAACCAAAAGAAGACAAGGGACTATAAAAGGGGAAAAACACAAACAGACAAACAAAAAACCCACCAAAGCAAAAAAACCCCAACACCCCCACTCCCCAAAACAATGAGGCATTTCTGTAATAGCAACTTCATTTTTGCAATAGCTTCAGGAAACACACAAGCAAAAATAAAAGAAGAAACAAAGCAATAATTTTCAATTTGGAAACTTGAGTTTGCAGAAAAATATTTATTCTGAGTGACATATGAAGCAAATCAATTCAGAACTCCATCTAATTTGAATTAGGCTGTGTCCTGGTTTTTGGCTGAGAGAGAGTTAATTTTCTTTCTAGTAGCCAGCATAGTGCTGTCGTGGTGGGTTGACCCTGGCTGGAGGCCAGGTGCCCACCAAAACTGCTCTATCACTCCCCTCCTCAGCTGGGCGGGGGAGAGAAAATAAAATGAAAGACCTGTGGGTCAAGATAAGGACAGGGAGATCACTCACAAATTAACATGTTAAAACAGATTTGACTTGGGGAAATTAGTGTAATTTTATTACCAATCAAATCAGAGTCAAGTAACAAGAAATAAAATCAATTCTTAAAAACTTTGCCCCCAGCTCTCCCTTCCTCCAGGGCTTAACTTCACTCCTGATTTTCTCTAACTTCTTCCTCCAAGTGGCCCAGGGGGACTGGGAATGGGGGTTGCAGTCGGTTGATCACACGTTATCTCTGCCACTCCTTCCTCAGGGGGAGGACTCCTCACACTCTTCCCCTCCTCCAGTGTGGGGTCCCTCATGGTTTAGCCCCAGCCAACAGCTAAGTACCACGCAGCCACTTGCTCACTCCCCCCTGGCAGGATGGGGGACAGAATCAGAAGAGTAAGACTGCGAAAACCTGTGGGTTGAGATAAAGACAGTTAAATAGATAAAGCAAAAGCTGCGCATGCAAGTAAAGCAAAACAAGAAATTCATTCACCACTTCCCATGGGTGGGCAGGTGTTCAGCCATCTCCGGGACAGCAGGACTCCATTACATGTAATGGTTACTTGGGAAGACAAATGGCATATTCTAAACATCCATCCCCCTCTTCCTTCCCATTACCCCAGCCCCTTATATGCTGAGCATGACGTCATATGGTATGGGATATGCCTTTGGTCAGTTGGGGTCAGCTGCCCTGGCCATGCACCCCCAGCCTACTTGTTGGCCGGGCAGTGTGAGAAGCAGAAAAGACCTTGACTCTATGTAAGCACTGCTCAACAATAACTAAAACATCCCTGTGTTATCAACACTCTTCAGCACAAATTCAAAATATATCCCCATACTAGTTACTATGAAGAAAATCAACTCTATCCCAGCCAAATCCACCACACCCTACCACAGGAGGCAGTCCTCCACCAGCTTCTCTAGTGTGAGTCCTTCACATGGGCTGTTGTTCTTCATGAAATTCTCCAGCATGGGTGTCTTCTACAGGGTGCAGTCCTTCAGGAGCAGACTGCTCCAGCATAGGTTCCCCACAAGGTCACGAGTCCTGCCCCAGAAAACCTGCTTTAGTGTGTATTCCTCTCTCCACAGGTCACACAGGTCCTACCAGAAGCCTGCTCCAGTGTGGGCTTCCCACAGAGTCACAGCCTTCTTTAGTTGCACCCATCCACTCCAGAATGGGGTTCTCCATAGGTTGCAAGTGGATATCTGTTCCACCATTGTTGTCCATGGGCTGCAGGGGGACATCCTGCCTCACCATGGTCTTCTCCACAGACTGCAAAGAAATCTCTGCTCCAGCACCTGGAGCACATCTTCCCCCTCCTTCTTCAATGACCTTGATGTCTGCAGAGTTGCTGCTCTCACATCTTCTCACTCCTCTCTCCAGCTTCAATTGTTGTTGCACAGCTTTTTTTTCCCCTCTTCTTAACCCTGTTATCCCAGATGCTACCACTGTCACTGATGGGCTTGGCTTTGGGACTGTCTTGGAGCCAGCTGGCATTGGCTGTATCTGACATAGGGGAAGCTTCTCGCAGCTTCTCACAGAAGCCACCCCTGTAGCTCCCCTCCTCCCAAAATCTTGCCACACAAACACAATAATGTTGATAACATAT
>VXBL01009549.1:94642-118248 GCA_013400195.1 Aramus guarauna
GCTGCAAAAGCTCCCTCTAACTTGTTTTTTTCCCTCCTTAAATATGTTATCACAGAGGCGCTGATTGGCTTGGCCTTGACCAGCTGTAGGTCCATCTTGGAGCCGGCTGGCATTGGCTCTATCAGACACAGAGGAAGGTTCTAGCAGCTTCTCACAGAAGCCACCCCTGTAGCCCCCCGCTACCAAAACCTTGCCATGCAAACCCAATACAGTTACCCACCTTCTTCTTTAGAGGAAATTTTTCCCCCAGCTTGTTTCAGTTATATTCTGTGATGATATACACAATCTGTGCACAAACACTGTAACTATTCTTTTTGATACTGTGGATTATGTGAGACTAAAAATTTTATTATGAACCTAAGGCTTGATTACTTCATGTACTTTTCTTTTTTTTTTTTTTTTAACTTTCAACTTCATGTGTAGTTCCAGGGAACAGACACACAGGACCCATAAGGCATCCTGGCTGAACTTTGGCAATCTTCTGTTAGAAAAGAAATGCTTTGGACAAGTAATGCAATCAAGCCAGGCAAAAGAGCCCATTCAGGCCATCTGTCAGTGAACCACATTGCTGTAGTTGTTGGTCATCTACGGAGGCTGATCAGGACTGTTAGCTAACAAAGCAGTCTAACAACTGAGTAGGAGAAAAACTCTCTTATGAATCATTTTAAAGAGAAGAAGGAGAAGGTTCATGTTCCAGGGGAGAAGATGGAGGGAGGAAGAGGAAGACTGGAGAGGAGATTAAGGCAGGAAAGATATAAGAGTTTTGTATTCTTGTAGCTGTATAGCAAGATGAGTTTCTCTTGTAAACTCTGTAAACTGTCATGAAATCTGCATATTGTCTCTGGTTCTGCAGAAAACATTATTTAGACGTTTGAGAGTGTGAACACACATCAGTGTGTCAGCAAGGATATGGGTAGTTAGGAGGTCTAAATGGTAAGTCTTTCACATAAAGATATTATTTCATGGTTAATATGACATATTGTTGTCCAGAAATGTATCAAAAGGAAGAGATACTATTGTAGTCTACTTGTATTAAGAGATCTTTAAAAGCATGCAAGTCCAGCATGAGGGATCAAAATGCTGCAGCCAAAAAAGAGCACACAATGAAGTCCTTAGCTAGGGCTTTGTGAGAGTGTTCAGTCTGGAAGCTGAAACAGGAAAACTTGAGTATCAGAAGTATTGAATGCTCACAATTCCTATTAACATAAATGGAAGTTAACATAGCTGTCCATAATCTTTTAAACCCCTGGATTATTAAAAAAGGTTCCTCAGAAGGTGCTACAAAAACATGAGTAAATGGAAAAAGAAATTATTGAAACCATGCAAAAGCTTTTTATAAAGTGTTAGGTATAGTTCATCCATCAATCTGTCACCTCCAGCATTGTCAGATTATTTTGGTGTAAACCAATGTACAGCTCAACTCAGCCTACAGTTTTATACCACATGAGGAAGCAGTCCAGTCTTGGAATCAGTGATTTTATTTAATCTATGTGGACCTTTAATTTTAAAGTTTCTCTGCTCATGCTTGTGTTTTCCTTTTAGCAGAGAAATGATGATATATATGTGAAAAGCAATTATTCTGCTCTGGTGAATTCCTTCCTTTCATCACCGTCCTCCCAAAGCACTTAATTTCTGGAAGTGGAAAGCATGCCTCTACCCCATTTCTTACCCCTGAATGAGGAAACAAATGTGAATACACTTTTCTGTTATACAGAAATATACTGGTTCTGTTCTGAAATACCACACATGGTCTAAAGTGTCAGTTAACATTAGCATTGGGTGGAGTTTTGCACTAACTTTCAATTGAAAATAGGAAGTGCTTCCAATCAGTGATTCCCTTAGAGCAGAGAAGGTGGAAAATTGGTTTTATAAGCATACAACAAATTGAAATGAGTCCTTCAATGTTTTCCCTGTTAATTTAGTAGTGAAGAGCCTGCAGTTGATGGAAAGTTTTCCTATTATTTTTGTCTCATATTCTCTTTATATTCATTAGGTCACCTTCCATGAAGCCTGAAAATGACTACTAGTAATTTATTGGTATGTAGGAAATATTAATCAAGTGTCCACAACGTGTTCTGGAGTTTTAAGCGTGCCACATTCAGAAAGGAGTAGAAACCCATGCATATTTACTTACATTCCAACTTTAAATGTGAGATATTCACAAGTCCTAAGGGAGAGAAGTGGCTTAAAAAAAAATAAAATAAAAATTGACAAATATATACAGAGATAATAGTATGTCCCTAGATATTGCCAGAGCTCTGCAAACAGTTAAGATTAAGCAGTTTTTTGTTTTCCTCCCTGGAATGAGCAAAAAAGTAGCAAAACACTCAGTGAAGAAGGTAAGCATCTGAAACGCCTCCAGTTCTGTTAAATATTTTAAAATAAGACACTACTAATTATAGGTAAAATGTGGCTGTTGAACAGGAAGGAGAAAAAACCCCACTACAAAACCATCAGTGGTGAGAGGCTGCTCCCAGACCTTTCTCACATAGCAAACTAAATTGTACTTTATCATGATAATAGCATATAGGTTTATTCCAAGGTTAGCAGATTGATGTAACCCACTGTTAAGTAGGCGAGGCTCACTAGTTATTGAATTTCTAGAAAAATTGAGTAGATTCAGTCTTCTCTTGACAGCTACAGCTATGCTCATTAATTTTCAGGATGAGCATTTTAGCTGGCAACTTGGTAATGGCTCCATCAAGTGATACAACTGATTCATTGCATATTTTTGGTACCACTTGTTAAGAAAAACTTGGTTTCTTAATTTTGGCTTGGAGACCTATTTGGCTCGTCTTGTGAACAATGAACTCTGCCAACAGCTTTCACAAGATAGTTGTTCAGAGATGAAAGATTCATTATCACTAAAAAGGCCAACATTCAGTGTGAACCCAAGTGATTTAGAAGAGTGTGAGAAGTTCTCAAATGCCCCAAAGAAAAAGATCAGAGGTTAGATAAGGGATAAATGTTCATTACCCATCTCTTTTATTATTTTTTCCCTGAGATCTAGAGAAACAGTTCAGTTTTATGTTAGCATTGGTTATTGGATGATCTATGTCCTCATGCAATACATTAACTTCAAAATGTTAGTATTTGATGTAGGATGATCTATTGCCTCGTGAAATAGATTAACTTCAAAAGGTCTCTTTTGGCTGAAAAATGATGAAACAATGAAATGCGAGGTATTGTAGGGAAAAAATGCCTTTATGTTGCTTAGGAAGTGACCTTAAAGGCTTTTCCTCTTTTTTATTCTGCAGCTGTAGGAACTGTGTACAGCTGAATATAGTGGATGATATCTAGTTATCTTGAACAGCATTTCCATAATACTTTATTAATTAAATGCCTACCATGCCAGAAAAATATGGTTCTGCATCTGATGAGGAGATATAGTCAAATATAAATCATTGCAAACTAGGATTTGCAGACTTCCGGTTACAAAGCTTTAGGACATTAGTACCTCTGCAGGTAAATAAGCTGAGGGTGTGAATTATTGTCAGCAAAAAAGTTCTACTTAGGGTATATCCTACCTTCTTTGAGGAAAAAAACCAAAAAAAACTATGATAAAAATAGTAACTAGTAAAAAAACCAACTTCTTAGTATTTATTACCCATACCTGATGATAAGGACAATCAGAAATTATTGATTATCCATTATTTTCATTTACAGTCATCTGCAGTTTCACAGTTTGTCACCAATTTCTGTCCATACTCTATCATGCTCAGATTAGTGGTAAGAGTGAGTTTTAACTTTGGTTTTTCTCCTGATTTATTTTTTTTTCTTGGCACTATGTGGAAGATTGTAGATCAGGATTTTTATAGATATCCTTGTCTGATGTGACATTGGCTACATCTGCAGTTGTAAATAGACTTGACCTAAAAATCTTTCTTTGTCTTTCCTCTTAAAGAAGAAAGTTTTTTACTTTTCCCAGCGTACTGTGACAGGCAACAGGCACACACACATGTCCTCAGGCACTGCTCTGGTATTGGGGATAAGTGAAAGGGTCCTTATCTTACCCTTGTTTTATTTACTGCAATCGGTATACATAATGATTCTTGTGTTTGCTTCTGAACCTTTTCTACCCTTTAAGCAGCACCTTTGCATCTCCCATAGGTGTAGGAGAGAATCTTTTCTCCCTTGTCCTACATTCAGAAAGAACAGTGCTGGTTGCATTTTGTTCTACTCTCAGTTGGACATTCAGGAGTAGTCTGGATAGGTTTGGTCTAATGTTTGAGAGAGTGCAACCATAAGGTGGTTCTGAGGATATCAGCAGTAATAAGCCAAACAACATTGTCTCTGAAATAAAGAAGAAATTTTATGATAATGGCGCTGAAACATTGGAACAGGTTGCCCAGAGAGGTGACCTGGAAACATTCAAGGTCAGGTTGTACAGGGCTCTGAGCAACCTGATCTAGTTGAAGATGTCCCTGGTCATTGGAGGTGGGTTGGACTAGATGACCTTTAAATGTCCCTTCCAACCCAAACCATTCTATGATTCCAGGATCATTATATGATAAAAAAACTCAGACAAGTTTCTGTGCTCTCTATCATTGCTAGCACTTTTAATTAAAATTTTACCACTGTTTTATAAGTGGAATAGCCCATGTCTCATATGCCTGGTTGGCGGGTTGGCAGACTTTATCAAAATTGGAGAATTACTCTTGCAATTGATAAGAACTGGTTATATATGTAAATTCCATTCCCCATATAATGATTTTATATACTTTTAGAAAGTGTAGACTTCAATCTGTTTCATGCAAAAATTTTCACTAAATTCTGTAAGGAGCGCTCCTTAGTAACTAACAAAACTTCACTGAGCAACATAAAAGTGATAAAACATTCTTCCGAGTATATAATCACTGCAACTGCAAAAGAGAAATTCGTTATAGGCTATCTTGTACTTTAAATAACAACTCTGAAAAGTAGAAATAATCTTAAATGGATGAAGCAATATTGGAGTCCATACACTCAGTTTCTAGTGGCAGTTTTAAGGATTTAAGCATATAATTTCCTAGTTCCTGTGTAATTATCTTGTCAAACTGCTAAATAACAAAGTTAGCTTCATGAATATTAGTTTTACACTCTTTAAGAAAAAATAAACATGCATGGTATTGTTTGGGTTCCTATAACACCAGGTTTTTTTACACAGATTATACACCTATACAAATTGAGTCCTCAGTTTCCTCTGAACTGGTTTTTGGATTTCCTTCAACTATTAAAGGAGAAAAGGCTGCTTTACATCATTGCACATTATCTATGTCAGTAAGAGCCAGATTCATGACTCCAGTTGAAGGAGTTACTTGCCTAAACAATCCTGCATCACTCATGATATCATTTCCCAGTGAGAGATATTTCCAGTCCATCCCACTGTGAAATTTTCCTTTCAAGGACTGTTCATTTCCATTAATAATAGCATGTTATGATGGAGTCATACAGAAATCTGGGTTAGAGAGGGCCTCTGGAGATCATCTGGTTCAATCCTTACTCATCTATCAACTCATCCAGTCCTCTAAAATCAGACCATCTTATCTACAGATCTGTCCTCTGGTCTTTAGCTAATTTCTGGATGGTCAAGCTGATCTTTTATGTGGAGCACAACCCCACCTCTTCTACTTTTTCTGTCTTTCTTGAATAGCCTGCAACTGTCCATTGCAGTACTCGAGTCATGTGAGTTATCTCACTAAATTTCTGTGCTTCCAAAGATACCTTAATTCTTAGATTGCACATGGAAACTGCACATTTCTTGTCGTTTGTTTCCCAGAATATGAGTGTTGGCATGCAGGTACTTGAGATGATGTGACATCTCTCCCTTGTCTTTGGGGGGATCTGCCCCCATGGCACTTTCAGCTTGTCCCGTAGTTCATTGCTTGTCTCCAAACTTTGGGCACCACTCCTAAAATAATCTTCAATAAGTTAGTTAGCCTACTAACAAAGATGTCATTGCCCGTATTTGATGAGTGGATCCCATCTCTCTGCAGTAACCCACAGTCTTTGAAGAGTATCTCCATGGTCATGGAGACCAAAACCCTGTTGGCAACACCAGCTATGCAGCCAGGTGCTGATGTGCGATATGCCTGATTCTGCCTGCTCTACCCTCTGACTGGCAACAAGGAGCAGAAAATAGCCCAATGGACTGTCGCCTTTGCTTCAGCCCTAGGTCTCTGCAGTCCTGTTTGATTATGTAGGTGTATTTTTTGTTCAACAGGTAACTGGATCCAAGGTAATTATAGTGAGGAATTCTTTTTTATTACACAAAATTATTTTAAATTTTTATTATTAAATTGAATCATTGTTTTCCAAAGAAAATCTGTTCTGTCAGAATTTTTAAAGTGTACATGAAGACATTCATGTTTTTAAAAAAAAAAACACCATAGAATAAAATTGTTAGAATTGAACAACCCTTTCTCTCAAAAAAAGCAAAAAGATTTCTCATCATTATTGCACTGCATTATTATTGTGACTACATCAAAGTCAGGAATCTGAGAAACTACCTTTATGAATGACACGTTCTTTTTGCTATTTAATTTTTTTTAAAGGAAGAAACAATAGATTGTTTTAATCTTTTCAGTCATTGAGGATGAAAGTCAGCTAGATGTCTGTGAATACAGCAACAAGGGGATTCAGTAGCCTGAATATAAGTATTTGTTGTTATTTTAGGCATTGGATGTCTGGCCTCCAGCTGCACCTCCAGAAGGATGAAGGTCTCCCATAAATCTTGTGTTGGACCTGCCAGCTTCATGTGGAGGTCATGGATAACTGGGTCATGCCCACACTCAAGTGATGAAACTTTATGTGCTTCAAGACTTCCACCTTCAGATACATTGAGGATGAATAAAGAATACAGAGAGTTAAATGGGGAAAACGAGACAGGGCTTGAAAGGATATCCTGTTCCTGATTTTAACCTCTGTTCATTTTTAATAAGAAATCAGAGATTTTGCCTTAATCCCTTGAATCCAATAACTAGGTTTTTATGAACAGCATCAAATATCATAGACATTAACAATAGCTGCAATATAGTTGTTTTCCTGAAACTTGATCCTCTCGATCTAGATAATTTGTTTTTATTATGTTTTCCTAATTGTTCTATGCTTTTGATAGTTTAAAATCAGTGAAAACTGGCACTAAGAATGTAAAAGCTATACTGATATTTGTGTTTTGGTACATGTGGCAGCATGAGATGTTTTTCTTTATTGACTCCCTCATTATCACTACAGAAGTCTGCTATAAAGTTACAAAATAGTGTATTCCAGAAGGTGTCAGCAGAGTATAGAAAATAAAAATGAGGATGCTGTCTAATGTCTATGGTATTAAGAAATGTCAATGGTAGAAATGGCTGTTTTATATGGTGATTTGTACAAAGAAAACATTGTCTACAACTATTACTTGCTACTCTTTTATCATTATTGTAAAGAAGGTCTGTATTCCTGCTCTTTCAACTAATAAGTTAGAAGATACTGAAATACATTTTGCTGAGAAAAAGACCTCATATCTAGGTATTAGTGTGAAACAAGGAAATCCTCTGCAAAGATGGCAACACTTCCACTGGGCTGAGGGAGTAACCTGACAAGTTCAGGCCTAGAGCAAGAGAAATTTCTTGCACAGTTATATGCCACTGATGAGGTCTTTTATTGATCTCAGAGCCATAGCAGAGCTTTAAAAGGAGTATAGAAATGTGGAGCATTTGATTGATATTCCTCTGTCTCTCCCCCTCTGTTAGTAGCCTGATTCTGTTTCCTCTAAACTCAGTGAAGGAACTCTTATGGATTCACTCATATGAAACACCTCACATAACACAATGCTAGTTTTATACACACATTTTAATAAATGAAATTGCAACACAGAAAACAAGAATGTTCAATAATTGTATTGATTTAGGAGTAGAATGAGTAATTATCACTAGCCAATACAGAAGCTGTATTAAAAAAAGCAGAGCTAGAGAAAGATACAGGCATGTTAGGGTTACCTTGCAAATTTTTGGAGGAGTTTCTAAACTAAGTAATTATGAAAGAAATTAAATTAAATAGAAGATGGAATGTAGCTGTGTGTCACAGCCAGGGATTGCACTCTGACAAAACTGTTCCATCCTAGTTTGTCTTTCTTCTTAACTTCTTAGTCCAGAATATGACTAGAGTTTGTTCCACAATGATCAGTAACACTAATGAGAACTAATTGTACTTTCCTTAAGTAAAGAGTGAGTGGTTGCACTGAAGTTTTTAGGGATAAAATGATAGCAAATATACACATACTGGAATTGCATTCCTATACATTACTGAGCTTGTATAATGTAATATTAAACAGTATTAATTTCAAGAACATTAGAGCTTTAGGTTTATGTTGGGGAAAAAGTAGCTTACAATGCCCTTTCAAAGGCTGCAGCATACTCACTCCGTTGGAATTCACTTGTTCTGCAAACCAAGTTGTCACAAGTTCTGCAAGAGAATAAACAATGCAAACAAATAAACAGATTGCCAGGTATAATGTATGCTGCATCCCTTCCCAAACTCTTTTAAACTATTTGCAGAAATATGGGAAGAATATTGTCTTCCAGGCAGCCTCTTCACTCCTCAAGGCTGGTGAGAGTGGCTGTCCCTTATGTGAAGGGAGGGCCCTTACTCTCTTCCAGCACCACTGAGAAGCTAGTTCGTAATGATGATCGGTAGGAAATAGCTCACTGCTATTGCAGTACCAATCCCAGCTAAGGGCCTCCTAATTAGTGGCATTTTTTCCCTCTTTTTTAGACCAGAACATGTTTTAGTTGTTAAGGTACCCTACAGTCCAATTTTCAAGCTTTTCTTGGTTATGAAGGAGGGCTACAAATCATTTAAAAGGCAATGAAAATAAAATTCTCATCTTTATGTGAGTCCAGAAACACTTAATTAATCATAAAAATTGAGGGATTTTTTTTTTTAATACCATCATGTCACTTTTATTTTTTGCTGGTTATAAGGGGAAGTGATTAAAAAAAGGATAAGCATGGAAATATAAAGTAAATAATGAATAAAAGATGTAAAGAATAACATATGTAGGAGAGTGAGGCTATGCAATTAGGTCTTTATATTTATTTTTCCTTAGGATTAGGCCAAAAAGGATCCATCCAGACATGATGAACCATGTCACCTTTTTGCCTTTCATTGCATTTGTATGAATTTGGCCATTGGAGATTGTGTTTGTATATGACCATGCTGAAAAAAAATCACAATATGCCAACTACAGTCAACATGAAAGTATCTGCTTATAAGGCTGAAATAAAAATGTGATCAGGGTATTTCCTTGTCTAAGGTCGATCTTGCTTTTTCATAAAACTAATCTTAACATGACTTTGTTTTTTTTTCAGATGTTATAGGCTTTCTCCATCATTCCTATCTAGGAAATTTTGCAATTAGGAAAGATCACATTATGAGAAGTTTTATTGGTTGTCATGTATACTTTGCAACTTCAGAGCACTTGTTTAAATCACTTGAATGGGTCAAGACTTTGAAGTTTAAATAAGCTCTGAAGGGATGAAAGGATCAAGGATGAATTGCATTTAATGATGTTTTCAAGTTCCCTCTTTAAGTGACTTTTATGAACAAAAAAAACTACAAAGATTTGCCTTTGAGTGACTAGTTTCAAGGTCTGTAATTGAAAACAAATGTACAAAACACTGTAGCATTAAATTAGGCATGCATATGAATATATTAAAATACAAATTGTTGAAACAGAATATCTGTAGTTACCAGGTATACCTAAACTGTAAGCAAATAAATATTTCTTATTCCATTACCATTTATTAGTCATATTCTTTAGGTGAATGAAGGGGAAATTTTCTTGGATGCAAAGCACATTGCTTCCTTTGCCACTGAGTAGGGAGTTCACTCCTAGCACCTGCTAATGAAGAAAAGCAGGTACTTTCCCCAAGGATTCCCTGACAAATAGGCTTGCTCTCAATATGTTTGCAGGATAAGTTAACTGAATTAACAAAATGTTGCTTGCATGTCAGTTACAAAACTTTTTTTAGATAAACTAAAAGTTGGGAACTTTTAACACTGCAGAGACTACACATTCATATTTGAAATTGTAGTAAGAAAAGAACTAAATCATGTGGTCAATGAATCAGCTTCAAGTAGACAGTCCTCAGACTAGGGTAAAGGACCCTTACTTAGGGACATTACTATAAAGAGTTTATTACCTTCAGTGGCAGAGTTGCAGAAACTTTCATAATACAATCTCTTTTCCAAAGGAGTAAGAGTGTGTTAAGTGCTGTTGCACAAGATGGTCTGCCAGAGGAGGATCTGTGAAGTAGAAGACTGGTAGTGATAATGGATGAAAAATGAACTGTGAAATGAGGAAAATACTAGATAGTGAAAGGCTGTTGAGAGCCTTCCTTCCAGCTATTGAGTTGTCATCACTTCAGTCAGGATAGCTAATAAAACACAACATTGTATATTCCTTACTTTGAAGCTAAGACTTCTCAGGAAGAAAAATTTTCTGACTCTGACAACAACTTGTGAAGCAGGTAGTGGGGACTAGCTTGCTTTTCAGTAACATGACATTAAAATTTACATTTTATATAAGTATGGTTGTGGAAATTCACTGTTTGTCAGTGTGGAATTATATTTAACTCATTATTGGATTATCAAATGGTATGAGTAAGCTTACCATATTTTCAGGTGGAAACCTGAGCCAGTGTGATCAGAAATTCCTTGGGTGTTTGTTGTTATTTTGTTCTGGTTTAAGTATGAATTTTTAGGACCTTAATCTAGATTTTGTTGCTAACTGAAAGTACTGGGCAGAAGGGTTAATTACTGGTATGTATACAGAGTTTTCTTAATCAGTGATCAAATTTTGCTGTGCAAAGAGAAACAGGTGATAGGATGCACAGTATTAGATTAAAAATTTGGAGAGCACAGGGTATAGCTTTGATCAGTTTTAAGAAGTTGCAGCTGTAAGGCTGACATTCTTAGTTTGGCTATTTTAGTAACTGATCATTAAGAAGTTTCCGAAAGAATATTACAGCTCTATGATTTACATTACTGAGTGAAGAAATCGACTTATTTTTCTAAATCTTCTGCCTTCTGTGCCCCCTTATCTTGTAACAGATTACATCTTACTAGCAAGATGGGCAATTTTGCCATCTGCTCCAAACTTCAGATAGACTTAAAATGAGCAGTTATTTTAAGGTTAAGTCAGATGAAGGACAACACAAAGCAGAACTTAGATATCAAACCTTAAGCATTTCATATGACGTTATGATACACATACTTTAAAAATTACTCTTCAGAGATGCACATGAACTAAAAGAGGAAATTCAGAAGCTCACCAGAGTGTAAGAGGACTATAGTATTAGTGTGGACCAAAACATATCTAACATATAGATTTTTACTAGTTCCATGTCCTACTACCTTGGATCCTTGACCCAAATGGTTGAGTCAGCTGGAAGTCACTTTGAAATTAAACCCCTCAGATAGAAATGCTCATTTTTTAGTGAGTATCTGGTCTGCTGTACTGACCCCTGCAATAAAATGGTCTCTGCAACCAGTCAGGCCGCAAAGATCGGAAAAAGCAGAAATAAGTGCTACTGACTGGTTGGAAAGAAGACCACTCCAGTCTTTTGACACTTGTGTGTCTGCTTTGCATTCAAACTTTCTGGTCTCCCACTGTGCACACCCCAAAAGGGAATATTTAACTCTTCAGAGCACAAACTATAATGGCCTTAGCAGGTCGTTATAAACTATATAAACTAAGCAGTCTTAAAGACTGGCTTCCAATACTGTTTATTTTCTGTAACAATTCTCTGGAATGGTTTTTCTGCATGCCTGGCAAAACTGTCAGTCAATGCTGGCACAAGTTTGGGGCACGACAGAAAATATTTCCAGTTGGTAGCATGAGTGGAGCTACTTTATTTTAAGGAGGTGATAGAGTTTAATGGCATGGTGGAGAGAGACATATTATGCGAGATAAGTTACCCTCAGAGACAGAGGACAGACATTGGGCCCTTTTCTTTATTGGTATAGAAACTGTCTGCGTAGCTATGTTATTCTACAAAACGATAGAACAAGAACATGACCAAGCAACACAGACCAGCTCACACAAGTATTGCTTTAAATTAGTTCTCTCCATGTCAGAATTTTCTCAGGAAGAGCTTGCTGGAGTGATCCAAAAGCATCAGAGGTATGGAAGCAATAGTTAAGCAGTGTGGGGCTCAAGCTTCTTACGTGGTTTACCTTTATTTAAAGAAAGAGCACTGTACGTAGATACAGCCCATGACATAAGTGAAAAATACCGTCATTAGTCCAAGCTAACGAGATTCTACATAAACCTTTGGAGAGCTTGGAATCTCACTAGCACCCAAAAATCATTTGTAAGGGAAGTGTTATGTGCTGTATTAAAACATTGGAGACTCGGCAGAAAAATGGATATTTTTTTCTTCTTCTTCTTGTAAACAACAACTGACAATGACTTTTTTTTTTTTTTTTTTCAGTACTATGAAAGAAACCAAAACAGACAGATTAATTTTCTCCCTGTTCCTGGAGGAGATTGCTGGTTTAAGTGTAAGCAATCAGACCATAAACACTATGTAATATTAATAGTTGGATTGCTAATAGTTGCAGGTGGAGGGGAGAATAGTCCTGTTCTGCTCTACAGGGCTTCTGTCAGTCTAATCTTGGCACTGTTCAAACATCAAAAAAACCCCTGTAGAATTAGCTATTGGGCTAGAAATGTGTCAAGCTTTGTACCATGCTATATTTGTTTACTTTATCTGTTGTTTGTTTCTACAGATTTTTGGCCAACTCCACACCATTTGGTACAAGCTGAGAGACTATGTTCATCCCCAATTAGTGTTGCTGTTATGATTGCTCTAGGTACAGATGTTAGAGTTTCTTTATATTCTTCTTTGAAGTCCTTTGACCAGCTAAAAATCTTGCTTCAAATGATGTAATATAATGAACTCTCCAGTCTGTGGGCTTAATTCAGCTTCTGCTAAAACAGATGCACAGAGGTACACATGGGGCTAGCAACTAGGTACTTTGGACCTGAGTCCTACATAAAGAAGATGAATTCAGACTTTCCTACTGCTCTTTACCTTGTTAGCTGCAGATTACAGGAGGGAGATCATGGAGGCATTTAATTAAGTTATATTTAGATGCAAACTGTAGGTTTAAAAAGCAGATGACTAGGTGACTAACCTTCTGGAGCTAGAAGAATCTGTTATAGTTAGATACTGGCTGTATCCAAGCCTATCCTTGGAGCAAAGCAATATGAACATTTTTTAGCTCTTATATAGCCTTTTAAATGTTGTTAAGGAATGTTAGAAGCTGCCACCTCCTCCAGCCACCCCAGACCAGAACCCTCCTGCCTGGCCACTGGAGCCCAGCCCAGTGTCCTGGGGACTCCAGGTCTCTGCCCAGACCAAGGGACATAGGTGCCACTGTTCCCTTTGCAGGATCCCTTGGCATATCAGCACAGACTCTGCGCCCACCTGATACCCCTGTCCCAGACTCAAGCCCCCCTATTCCTCTGATGCTCCAGCATGGAGTTTGCCAGTGAATCCACAAGCACACTCCACACACACACAGTTTGGGGCAGGTACAGACACTCACCCCCAGCCAGCACCCAGCAAATGGACCGTGACCCATGGTCCACTCCAGATGCTGGCACTGAGCCCCTCACTCACCTCGTTCACACTCGTCTCCCCCTGTAGCTGATTTTCAGGACACACACCCTTCCCACCACAGTGGCTGGAGGTTAAAGATCCCACTGGCTCCAGTGGCTGATAACATAGGCCAGGGGTGCCCACACCCCCAGTCTGACTCCATCAGCTGGCACCAGATTGTCCTTCTCACTAGTATCCCATTTGACAAGGTCCTTGGTCAGATAACCATACTGAAATAAACACCCCCACATTCCACATACCCGTATCAATTAGTGTGACTGAACTGGTATGGTTCTTGTTACTGTCTCCCTACCGTGTGTTTATCAAGTTTGCATCTATGTAGATTCTTGTTCATAACTTCCTTCTTTTCTTATTATACCCTTCTGTCCTGAAAAGGTCCTTGACTAGATACCCTATAAGGAGCAGATGATCTCTCATTCCACATACCCTTTCATATTTCTTTTTGATTCACCGTACATGTAAAGTTACCTGCATGCTAAAGCATATGTCTGAATTATTGTGTTGAAAGGTAATATAATTATTCACAAAGTGTGGTAGAATTGCATTATATATTTATGTAACTGTTTTCACAGATTTCACTGTTAAAATTGTAGTGAAAATTATGTTTTCCAAGATTTTTTTTAAGAGTAGATGATATTTTTCTTTTTTTAACATTTTACAGCATCCAATAAAAGTGAGACAATTAAGAATAGCTCTAGAGGAGTAAATTGGTTAAACTGTAGTAACACCTTTTCCAAATATGAAACTGTTTTCTTCAGTAGTTCAAAGAAGAGAGGCACTACAATCATAGACATTGCACTAGCTCAAAATAATCTGGTTATTATCCCCCTTTCAAACAAAACTTCCTACAGAAAAGTAGATTAATTCTTCAGATTTTTAGTGGCTTGTTGATTCATGGTATCTGTTATTGGTCAGGATGGTTGATTGAGCCTGCAAAACTACTAAATACTGTTGTGAAAGTGAAGCAGTTTTGTAAAGGTCCATTGCTTTTACACTGACTGCTAATATGCAAAGACCTCTTTATGTACTTGCTGAAAATTTATCCTTGGAAGTTATTTTTAATTTGGTAGTAGCTTGCAATAACACTTCAATGTTAGATACTGATAGTAGCACTCACAGTTTATAAAATTATAACCTACAATAGCCTGCTCACTGTGACGTGAAAGTGTTGTCAGACATGGAAATGGATTTAGAGACTGACCCTGCTGGATGAACTGTCCTTAATCAGTTTTGTTGTGGTTTTCTTTTTTTTTTTTTTCCCCCAAAAAAATATTAGTCTGATTATTGTTGCAGACTCTCATTGTGGCTATTTCTTTGCTAATTGAAACAACATAATGCTAACTGATCAGTGATATATTAGGCTTATGAGTCAAAGTGCAGGACTACAATGAAACACAAACAGATGTTCTCCCTTCTCTGTTAACCTGTTAACTAATCTATTACCAAACAAAATAGAGTAATGAGAAATAAAACCAAGTCTTAAAACACCTTCCTCCCACCCATCCCTTCTTCCTGGGCTCAAAGCCACTTCCAAATTCTCTACCTCCTCCCCTCCCGTGGTGCCAGGGGACAGGGAATGAGAGTTGCAGTCAGATCATCACATTTTGTCATTGCCATTCCTTCCTCTTCAGAGGGATGACTCCTCACACTCTTCCCCTGCTCCAGCGTGTCCCTTCCACAGGNCCTGTAGCCTCCCCACTAACAAAACCTTGCCATGCAAATCCAATACAAAAAGCTTTTCCTTATATCCAATCTGAACTTTCAGTTTATGTCTATAGTCTGCTATCCTGCCACTGTGCATTGATGTGAAGAGCCTGGCTCAGTCTTCTAAGTAACCTTCTCTTAGGTACCAGGTGCCTGCTGGTAGGTCTGAGAGCAGCTGCCTCTTCTCCAGATTGAACAAGACAGAGATAGTGAAGAACAAACCCTCTGTAGTGATGGTGATTCCGCTCCCAATCTATGCAAGTATATCCAAAAGGGCTTTAAAACGAGATTAGGGTGTTGGGGATTTTTTTGTTGTTGTTAACTTTTGCTTCAAGTAATTGATTAAGCATAGTGAAAAACATGCTGCCTATGTGTGGAGGTCCAGGAATGCACTTGCAGAATGAAGATATGCTTGCACATCATGTTAGATTGTTGAAATGTAGTCCATTGGAAATGTTAGGGGTCAAATAAAGAGACTTTTTACTAACCTCTCCTGCAAATGTGGAACCTGTTGACATCTTTAGGCATTAATATGTCAAAAGTTAAAATAAAGTTGGAGAAAGAAGAGAATATGATCATAGTTACCAGGAAATTCTTAGAAAGCTCTAAGAAAAATTACAAGAATAGGCAAAATAATATTTTTTTCTTATTTATTTGCCATAATGGACTGTTGATATTCATTCAACTTATAGAGAAAAAGTAAGGAACCAATCTAGCCTTGACTGAACCCTCTTTTGAAGAGGGGAGAATGTGAGTTCAATCCAATTCAAGCCTATTGCTAACAAATTTCATCTTGAATGACTTCCTGGATTTTTTATTCTATGTTTCTTCAAAGCTTGTTTTGACTGAATCAGTGCAACTATGCCATTACATGCATATATTCTTATATTTTTATTCAGAAAATATGACACTGGACTGTCTTAATGAACCAAAGTGAGATTTTGTGTAGGTGATTTTATACCAGGCAATTTCAAAGATGGGCAGATATTAATCTAACTCTCTCTACTGAAACCAGTTTCTAATTTGCCTCATTCCTTTTTTATTTTCATATGTCAATCAAATTAGTCAACATTCACCTTGAAATATATATGAAACAAGCACACTCATATTGAAAAGTGAATTATCATAAGTTTACTTAAATAAAGTTACTGCAGTCTATCAAGATCATTTACATGAAAATAAATGTATGTCTTGTCATTATTTTGACCTGTAATATGGGACAAATAATCTTAATAGAAAAATAAAGATCCATAGGATGAATTAAAGCAATTTTAGTCATCTTTAATGAGAGGGTTTTTTAATGAAAAAGCAAAAAATGTAACTTTAATATAGTGTAAAAATAAGTTAAACAGATATATGGGAGCGTTTTGTCACATTTCAGTACTTTTTTCCTCTGTAATTAGGAAAGAAGATATATTTCACATAAGCTAAAATGTTGTCATATATAGTATGGCAATCCCTAATTGGTTTTAAATGTATCAGAAAGATTTTTTTTATGAAGTAGAAGGGAGTTTCATAGTTTCATATTTTCAAGAGAAAACATTTACTGTAAATATTTTTGCTGGAGTACCAATTAATGTTGGGGAGTTGTAAGACTTGTAATTTTTAATGTAGGTGCCATGGTTATGACTGTTTGCATTGACCCAAAAGTTCACACCTACTTCCTCATTTCAGACTGATGGAAAAAACAGTCTTCATTTTGATGATCATTCTAAACATAAAAATATTTTTAACATTTTTAATGACTTGTAAACGTGAAAATAAAACATAGGTTAGTTTGTGTTAAGGAGGAAATATATTTACTTGAAATTTAAATATTCTAAAACTGTATTGATTCATTTTTACAAAGGTATGATGAATAAAAATATAAATTTCAAATTTTGCAATGCTGAAAATAAACTTCAGCTATTTTTTATTTTTTGCAAACCTCTTTGCAAAAAAATCAATCCCTGAAATGGTTTGGCGCTGTTAAAATTGTCCATTTGAATTAAATTTTTGGTACAATTTTTTTGTGCAAGCAATAATTTGTATCCTAAGTTTATTGAGTCTGCTCTTTGATCTGTTACAGGAACAAGAACATATATTTATTTAATAGAACTGAAGTTTATTTTCTTTTGAATGGTATGATAGCAACATTTTCCATTCTAAGGAGAATTTGCATATGTGAGCATAATTCCCTAGTGCAATTGATCTTTGACTCTTGATACGTCTATGAGAAAACCAAGAAAAACAATTATAATATTTTTTCTTTTACCTAGTTTTTATAAGCTTCTAAATAGCAGAACTTTGAAAGCTGCTCAAATTTTGAAATGTTAGAAGTGATGTTTTCTTGACTCCAGATAACAGATCAAATGTTGTTTTTACTGTTATTCTATGGGGCGGGGGGGGAACAAAAACAAAAAACAAAACAAACAACAAAAACCCACCAACCCTCCCCCAAAACCAAAACCCTTAGAGATTTGGTATGCACATATTTCACAAAACATTTACTATCCATAGCATATATGTTGTTTCTTAAATTCTTAGGGTTTGGGGTTTTTTAAATTCTTTTACTCTTTTAGCTTTGAAAACATCCTGTTGTTGGAGAAAATGCTAGTATGATCTCTCTTAGCTGACATTTTCGTAAATAATGAGGTGAAAATCAAACTATTTTTACAACGGCCATTGTAATTCTGTTTTTGCACTAATCTTCATGTCACTTGTACTCAGATATTTGCATTCTGCAAATATTCTTGGAGAAGGTAAAATCCTTTGGGTTTTTTCATTGGCTACTAACATTGAAAAGAAATCAAAAAAGTTGGATTTATTGCTGCAGCTGTAATGGTTTCACTCTTTGGAAACAGGCATGCTTAATAAATAGAAATATTTTATTTTGGTAGTAGTATCTTAATCAATCAGATGCATTGGACCTTCATTGTATTCCTATAAATATGAACTCTTAAATAAAATAAATTTTGTTAGATGAGACTGATGACAGAGGATTGCCTAAGAGCTCAAGTAGGATGTTAGCAATAAGGATACCAATGTGAAAACTCAACATTAAAAATCAGCTCAGCACTTACAATCAGTCGTCGTTAAAATGCAAAGCCAGCTTTTGAGGATTTCTCTGTAGACTATAGGACTTTTGGTCTCTGCTGTTGATATTTGGGACAAATGTTCCGAAGGTATGGGAGCACAAGATTAATTGATATGAGACAGAGGTGTACAGAATTAATTAGTATGAGAGACTGAGAGCTAGTCAATATGAGTATAGAGATATATGGAATAAATTAATTGATATTTTGGAAGAATCTGTATTATCAGCGGCACTCCATGAAAAATATATGTGATATTATGTAAAAATATTAATTTTCACAGCCTTTTAACTCTACTGTGCTTGAAGTGAGCATTATAATTAATTGATATAATGGCAAATGTGTTGAAGAGGAAAGACCAAAACCATGTGTTTGTGAACTTTTCAGACTAATAAAACATATTTCTTACTGGATATACCACAAAAACATTCTTTTGTTAAATAATTATGTATTATCTGGTCCATAAATCTTTGGTCAGATCATTGCTCAAAATGAAACAGAGAAGAAAATAGGCAAAATATTGTTCATTCTATTATTTGGCTTATAGTCTACTTCTTATCTTTCAGTTATTATATTTCTATAATTTCAATAAAATTGTTTACATTTTTAGAAATTATGAAATATATATGAAAAATATCTGTGTTTGGATCATTTTGATAGATCCCTGCCTTTAACAGTGCTTTAGAAAGACTCAAATGAGACTGCATCAAAAGACTGAAATTAACCTCACAGATTAAATTAACAAGATTACTAAGGCTGAGATGTTTAGGTGTCCTGTGTAATGGGTTCAAAGTAGTAAAACAGACCCACAGAAGCATGGAAGTCATTTATGCTCAGTGTGGGAAATGGTAAAATTTTGTTAATATCCAATATTTTGTGAAGTCGAGAATCATTGCAGCCTCCTTATTCTCTTTCATAACGCATTAAAACAGATACTGTGATTTTAGAAGATTTTCAGCAGGTTTCTTTTCTCAATAGCTTACTATTGTTGTGGATGGAAGGTGGTATAATAAAATCTCATAGGAAGACATACAACCTTTAAGACTAGTGTAAAAAAGTAGGCAGTAACCCTTCCCTTTCTGGGAACGATTGCTTAAGCTGTTGACCACTTTATCCTGGCCCAAGAAAGCAAACTGGGCATTCACTTAACTGTAAGCATGTTCTAAACCACAGAGAGGAATCACTTAGCTTACATGAGTGCAAGATCTACTACTGCATTCAAGTTACTTCCACCTCTTACCCAAGAATAGTGAGATTAAAGAAGACGTCAACATTCTTTGCTTTTCTGTGTGTGAAGCTATGGAGCTTGTCTTATATTAGTATGAAGCAGTGATTCTCTGCACCATTAATTTAACCTTCAGAGAAAGTCAATTTAGTATCTGCCATTACTTTTTCTTGTTTGCTGTATCCCATTTAATTTATTTAAGACAAATTAATGTTGTAAGAATAGCATTCCATGCTGCATACAAGGGCTGTCTTGGGATATCACTGTCCTAAGTAAAAATTTCTGCCTATTTTAGCCCTGTCATTACTTTCTAACTAACTCAGGAAAGATATGCAACAAAATGTCTGTCCAAAAAGTTATTCACAGCCTGTGGTTTATCTGGGGAAAAAAAACCCCACCACCCACCCCCCGAAAAACAAAACAAAATAAAACAAAAAAACCACAAACAAACAAAAAACACCCCAAAAAGCCACAACAAAAACCAAAAGACCCCTCAGAAAAACAAACCCAAAAGCCAACAAACCCTGTAAAAATAACATTTCAACTCGTTTCTAGAAGTTTACATTTATATTATTGTTGTCTCATTTTTAAATAACCACTACCTGATAAGAGTTTACAGGTAGAGCTGTTTTGTATTTTTTGTTGTCTCATTGCCATTAATTAAATCTTCTGTTGTGAATGGATTCAGTATGACACATTGAGATTTTGGTCAAAGTGTGAGGGCTAAGGTAGCATTAAGTAGAATTACTTTTTTCTAGAGAAAAGTCCGGTAATGAAAATACATTTCTAACCACCACCTCAAGCTTTCTATGACAAATAGAACTTTCATTTTTTTCTGGCATCTTTTGTGTATATAGACAAACTCCATACATATATTCCACTCAAAATGGCTGTGTGAAATGTTTTCACACCAAACTTGATTGTTGGGTTATAACAGACAACTAATTCAGCTACTTCCACTGTTGTTTTATGATATACTATATGTACTGATTCACATCAACTAAAAGCAAAAATGAAGCTCCAGAATACTTTTTGTGCCTTAACCTAAGGACTGAGAAAAAAAATTAAGAACTTAGCTCCTACAAATGTATGTCTTAATGTAGACTGGTTGGCCATGTCCATTGTAGCTTAAACTGGGTGAATCACAGCAGACAACTAAAACTTGCAAACAGCAGTTCTTTTGGTTTTATGCATAGATGTTTTAGTTATCACTAACTTAAAACATACTTAAAAACACACTTTGTTTTGATTTTGTGTATTTGAGGAGATTGTCTCTCTTCAGCGAAGGCAATTTAACTTGAGCTTGAAATTTTCAGAGTATATTAATATGGAAAAAATGAAAAAAAATATTCTTTGATGATCGTTTGTTCAGCAGTATTGGATAATTTTAGTGTGGTCCAGTTTAATAAAGGGAAATGGTAAAAGTTAGCACCATTGATTTAAGACATTGTGCAGTGGACTCACATGCACAGACCGAAGCGATTTTCATGTACATTCATACTAGATTATTATTAGCAGTCTAAAATCATGGAAATTTAGGGATGGAAAGGACTCCAAGAGATTAGCCCCTTCAGGGAGGTATGCATATATAAATTGTTCCTGATAGGCATGAGTATAACCTATTTTTTATTCTTTAAATACTTCCAGTGAATTGGATGTTTCACGTCTCCTTGATTTTGTTTTCCCCTTAAAGCTTGTTCCCCAAGTACTAGAATTTGAACGGTCTTCTTTCCTGACACATAGGTGGTTCATGGTGCACTCTAGTCATCAGTTACATTAATTACAGAATTAATGTTCTTCTGCCCCAGAGCCTGTGGTCCCACTCCACTCTGGTTCCCATTCCATTGGCTTCTGATCACTTACAGAGGCTCTTCTGCCTCTGCTCCAGACCAAGCTTCTCACCCCTACTGCCTCTGCCTTGCTCCGTTTACTCTTCTCCCTCCTCACGTACAGCTTCTCGGTCTTCTTTAGTTGGCTCTTGCTTCCTTTTTCAATCTACCATGTAGATACTAGTGAGGGAATACCAAGGGATTGGTGGTGGGGTGGGGATAAAGGGCACTGCATGAAAGCAAATACGGCTGAAATCTACCATATGTTGCCTTCTGCAGGCAAAAAGGTTTGCTGGAGATCTGTGGCAGGAATGCTAGCTGGGAGCAGAAGTGAGCAGTCATAAAGGAAAGCAAGAAGGGAAGAGAAGATACTAGAAAGGAAGGTGTATGTTCGCCAGATAAAACCTATCTTTTTACTATTCAGGGAACTACTGCAGATAAGAATAATTGCAGTGAAAGCCTCACTGAGCTTCTGCTGCTCTTTGATAGAGAAGCTCCAGCACAGATGGAACCTGCAGGATGCTTGGGTGATAACTCTAACAAGATCCTAATTATGTATAAACTGTGCTTCTTTTAAAGCTTAATGATTTTGTGGTATATAGATAACTATGATAATACATATCTAGGACAATTAAAGGACTATACCACATTTCAAAGCTGTTCTTCATTAGATCCAGACAAGTAGGTTTTTACAGTGAAAGTTGTTAGATTTTAATTTTTTTTTTAATGTGGGCAAAACTATTTAGTTTCCACTGGTCCTGGAAACACCAAGATCTTCCTCATTCTACTCCATAACAGTTAACTCCAAATAGATAAATTTTGGAAAAGTTATAGGCAGTTGAAAGGGATTTAAAAAAAATAAGTAAGTACTCGTAATCCTGAAATACAGCTACCGTGTATATGTAATAAATACTTTTTGCTTTTCCCTTTCTAAGATAAAGGGATCATTTACTTTGTGGTTCATCTAGAGTATAATTTAAGCACTGACTGTTATAGCAGGTACATATAGCATGACTTATACTAGCGAAGAAGCACAGACTAATTAGCTAAAGTAGTTATCAAGAATAATTATTCTGAGCTTGAAGAATTCTGATTTATATGAGAAATCTAAGAGCAAAGGATATGCAAACCTAAGACCTAGACTCTATAACGCTGAATACCAGTAAACAATACTATTTCAGATGCTCATTCCTCTTGAAGTTCATTTTTTGTGCACTGAAGTCAGAACATAGGACAATGTTTTGTGGAGGGCATATTTAAAAGTAAGCTCCTATATCCATCATTTGGCATGGGTTTTATATTCTGATGAATTTACCATCTGAATATATATCCCCATTGTTGGAAATTATTGGCATGGATATACACAAACTGTTTTTTTTGTTTGTTTGTTTGTTTTTGTTTGTTGGTTTTTTTTTCCAATAAGTAAATCAAAGCAGATTTTGATATTTCATTAAAGCTTTTAAGTTTGAATTTGAGACTCTGACCTCAAATTAAAAAATTGACCTCAAATCTCTGGAACATCATAATCATGATATATAGTGAAAATCAAGCTGAACGCATGAGAAAAATCATTGCCTCCCAGATGCTGAACACTGTTTATTCAGTTGTGAATGCCAGGTCAGTTTCTCCTGTTCAGTGCAATGCAACACCAGCTGAAGTACTTTAATTTGTTTTTAACCCTGTGGACAAACTGGTCTAATGAGATACTGTAAAATGTTATCTAATTTTTGTTAAACATGCTCCTCAGATGTAAATAAAATGTTCTCAATGGAACATTAGGAACAGACATTTTACCCACAATACTTTTCATTTTTTCGATGATGACTAGCAGTTTCCATGTCAACTACGTACAGTGAAGAGGTTTTGGTGCCATACGGTTTACAGAACCATCTGTGTACTCCAAGGACAGCCTTGATGTGCACTGAAAATGCAAACTTGTTTTGTGAAAGGTTAACGTGGCAGAAATATATATCAAAAACTATCTACTGATATTCCCAAAATGAATTTTCCAGCTGTTCCTGTCAAATTCTTTTTGTTATTATTGGAGAATACCATTTAACTTTAGAAGAAAGTCATAAGCCTAGGAACACAGGAACATACAAAAGTGATTTTTTTTTTTTTT